>CANNZV010004774.1:0-35748 GCA_947561585.1 Caprella mutica
CTACCTATGATCTATCTAATAGAACGTATGGTGGGTGCGCCGTGATCTTTTAGATATACGTATCAATATAAACTGCGTCAATCGCTTTATTGCAGATCACTATTTTGTGAATAATTTTAATAATATTGATCGTACAGTAGTGAAACTTTGGTCACTGGAAGATTGTTTCTATGTTAGTATCTTGCTGAAATATTTTTTGAATCCATGTGAAAATTGGAAAGTTATGAACGTTTATGTATTTTGAAGGCATTTCAACTGTCCATCGCTTTATTGCAGCTCTGTGAAAAGGACAAAAAATGGGCGATTAACTTCTACCGAGAGGGTAAAAATTGTAACAGGTCCTGCAGAAGGGAGGACTCTTCTATATTTAGCTAACGAATTTGGGAGGGATAAGAGAAACATAGTTTTTATTGTGGAAGATCCCGACACCAACCCAAGGAGAGATGAGGGTACGAGGAGAAGCATTTTCCCCTCGAAATATGCGAAAACTACCCAGGCAGGTTATAAGGAAGCCAAATACACTAGTGCCTACATTTTTGACAAGGCTGTCATTGGTTATTCGTCCAAACAGTGTCTTAAATGAGACGACAAGGAACGTGGAGCCTATTTCCAGGCCTCCTATGGACAAGACTCAAAAGGAAAAAGGCATTAGATGTACACAGAATTACATGAAAACAAACTTCCAATTTGTTCTTTTAACAGATGAGGAAAGAGCCACCCTTGATTCTCTGGATGGATGGGTTAAAGTTTGAATTCTACTGGAGCTGTTTATCCACACTGGTTTCGTCGTCAACAAGGAGGCTGTGGCTTCATGTTTTAAGCAGGCATCATTGGTGAAACGTTAATTGGCCCTTTCCGAGTACCAGAGGGTGTAAATCTAACAATGCAATCCTACATTGCCTCTTTTGTTGAGTACTTGTTCCCTTGGCCTAATAGTTTGCAATTATCTCGTTGGCAAAAGATGATTTTCTTGCATTACTTTGCACAATCGCATTCTTAAAGGGTTACAACTTCTTTCCTCACATCTCTGGGCATCAAGTGAGAGACTCTCATGACTTGATTGCCTTGTTCTCTGGTCTTAAGCCCCATTGAGCATTTCTGACCGTTTCATTTGGGACATTACATCAGACGTAAGACCAATGACAGCCTTGTCAAAAATGGAGGCACTAGTGTCATTTAGCTGCCTTATGACCTGCCTGCGTATTTTTTCATATTTCGAGGGGAAATTATTTTTCTCGTACCCTCATCTCTCCTTGGATTTGTGTCGGGATTTTTCAAAAAAGAAATTATTGTTCTCTAACTCTTCCAAGTTATAAAGCTAAATATAGAAGAGTCCACCCTTCTGCAGGACCTGCTACAATTTTTACCCTCTCAGTAGAAGTTAATCGCCCATTTTTTGGCCTTTTCACAGAGCTGCAATAAAGCGATGGACAGGTAAAATGCCTTCAAAATACATAAACGTTCATAACTTTCCAATTTTCTCATGGATTCAAAAAATATTTCAGCAAGATACTAACATAGAAGCAATCTTCCATTGACCAAAGTGTTAGAATTAGGTTAAATCAGTGGGTTAACAACGTTAAGACATAGAGTTTATTTAAAGAGTAAATATGTTATACAATTAGAAATCTATAGAGAGATGAGTAGAACTCATCTCTCACTGAGTAATGTTCAAGACAGACTGATTTCAGAACCAACAAGACAGGGTATTTAACCCTCGACGGAAGTGTGATCGACTTTAGACCTTATGTCCGTTTCTCATTAAAAGTAATACATAGTTATTGAAACAATAGGTAATTTAATATAGCTGAGCTAGTCTAACAGGAAGTTAACATTAAATATATAACGAGTGTGTAATACATTTAACTAAAATTTCAACACTCCTCCTCACACGACATTTTATATTTTTCATACCTATTAATTTAACAAATTTGGTAAATCTATCAATAGGCAACGATTTAGAGAATATGTCAGACGATCCATTAAAAAAAACAATGAACAACAATTTACATAGGAAATGAATTATTCTAAATTTAAAGACATAAATCTCATTTTAATCAATCCTAAAATTCAAAACATTAAAACTCAAATTGAAAAATTCTGAAATTCAAATTGAACAATCATAACTGCAAGAATTTTAAACATTTATTAATGGTTTAATTCTATTTCAAATAATTCCTTTCTTCCCCTCTTTTTATTTCTGAATGTCGATATAAAATAGAGTCTTCAGAAATCCAAAAAGAAAATATACTATGTATATAAAATATTTCAAACTTACATGTAACATAAAAAATCAAACCTATAACTGCAAGAATTTTAAACATTTATTAATGGTTTAATTCTATTTCAAATAATTCCTTTCTTCCGAAAAATTGAAAGATCGTTTAATATTTTACTGCAAATTAGTTATAAATATAACCATTTCATTTATGTATATTAATTTAAAAATATTTCATTCCTGCAAATTCCTAATTTATTTTGACTTTAAAATTTTCTAATCATCAAAATCTAATTAGTATTTCAAAATGAAAAAATATTTATTTCTAAATATTCACTTCTAAATATTCACAAATATTCACAGTATGAATATCAATTCATCTGTATTCAATTCATAGTCTCACCTAATAGACCGCGTACTTCTATTAAGTAAACATGCTGAGTCATCAATTAAAATAATAATTAAATGCTGTGTCGGTAGTTTTTGTTACGATTCAAAGATTAATCTGCTGATCATTAAAAAGCAATAAAAAATTCTATCTAACTACTATCCAAAAGACTAATTTCAATTAATTTGAGAATTCACTTCACAAATGCTGAAGCAAGTTGTACACCGGTGCAAGAACCGTAGAGGCGAAAGTTAACTAAACCTACCACTAGACTAACATCAGGTTATTTATTTACTGTGAATAGAACTACAATATGGTGTAAGTTAAATGTCAGTTAAACTAAGTCTTTTTAGCAACTTAACACTACCACTTTCTTGTGTAGCTATTTACAAACAAACAAGTCTTTACTTATTTTACTTCTTGTAGTTGTAGTTCCCATAGCCACCACAAGTATGTGGAGTTGCTCCAGCTTTGCTGGGGCGTTTGTCCGGTTTGTTGTCCATAGCCACTCCAAGTACCGGCAGCTTGTCCAGTGGTTGCGGCACTCCAACCGCCCGGTGCCTGTTGTCCCCCGTTGCCGTAAGAGATTTGGGTTGGCGGTGTCTGTTGCTGCTGTGCATAGTAATTCTGCTGCTGTCCATAGTACCCCCCACTGTTTCAAGTGCCGTATCCTCCTCCTTGCTGGGTGTATCCAGATTGGGGTAGCTCTGGGATGAGTAGTTGTTAGTTTGAGAAGAATACTCAACTTTTCAGCTTCACTCCGGAGTGTGTCAGCTACGGTAATCCAGTTAGGGATGTCTGTCTGAGCTTCAAGTGCAGTGACAAGCACTTCAAACGGCCCTGGCAGTGATGACAGAAGACAAATCACTTTATCCTCTTCACTGATCACTTGATTTAACAAGGCAAGCTCTTGAAAAACTTCAGTTAGTTCCTTCAAATGAAAGTCGAGTAGATCAGGAGACTTCAATTTTAGATTGTAGAGCTTTTTCTTCAAACGAAAGTTGTTAGCCCACGTGTTTTTCTGAAATGTTTCTTGAAACAACCAAACCAGTTAAACTTGATTTACTGTTTAACTGAATTGATGTTTTAACATTATTCTAATTCATAAGAATAACTGAATATAATTATTAATATTCAATTGAAACAAAAACAGAATTCTTAGTTCGCAAGAGCCTTTTGTTGAAAGTATTTACTATCATTCAATACTTTAACAAACATAAACAACCAAAGCAGTTAAATTGATTTACTGTTTAACTGAATTGATGTTTTAACATTATTCTAATTCATAAGAATAACTGCACTGAATATAAGTATTTACTATCATTCAATACTTTAACAAACATAAACAACCAAAGCAGTTAAATTGATTTACTGTTTAACTGAATTGATGTTTTAACATTATTCTAATTCATAAGAATAACTGCACTGAATATAAGTATTTACTATCATTCAATACTTTAACAAACATAAACAACCAAAGCAGTTAAATTGATTTACTGTTTAACTGAATTGATGTTTTAACATTATTCTAATTCATAAGAATAACTGCACTGAATATAAGTATTTACTATCATTCAATACTTTAACAAACATAAACAACCAAAGCAGTTAACTTGATTTACTGTTTAACTGAATTGATGTTTTAACATTATTCTAATTCATAAGAATAACTGCACTGAATATAAGTATTTACTATCATTCAATACTTTAACAAACATAAACAACCAAAGCAGTTAACTTGATTTACTGTTTAACTGAATTGATGTTTTAACATTATTCTAATTCATAAGAATAAATGCACTGAATATAAGTATTTACTATCATTCAATACTTTAACAAACATAAACAACCAAAGCAGTTAACTTGATTTACTGTTTAACTGAATTGATGTTTTAACATTATTCTAATTCATAAGAATAACTGCACTGAATATAAGTATTTACTATCATTCAATACTTTAACAAACATAAACAACCAAAGCAGTTAACTTGATTTACTGTTTAACTGAATTTGATGTTTTAAAATTATTCTAATTCATAAGAATAACTTCACTGAATATAATTATTAATATTTAATTGGAACAGTAACACAGCCTTAGTTCGCAAGAACCTTTTGTTGAAAGACTGTTTACCAAAGGATAAGGTCACAGATTTAAAGGTAATTTGTGACCTCTCTTGACACCTCTTCCGCAAAAATACTAAATCATTATATTATAACACAAGTGCATTTTTCGCTAGAGCAATCATTATAATTGACCTCATTAGCGCGTGATCACGATTTGCTTACGCAAGCGTTTTAAGTGATATGTTTCATATAGGTTAACACTTTTTTCACAGCACTTCGTTTTTATTACTATTATAAACTTCTAATTTGTTTAAACATAATTTGATTTATTAAACTCTTATCGTTCACTGGGCCCATAACCTGTTAGAATTAGGTTAAATCAGTGGGTTAACAACGTTAAGACATAGAGTTTATTTAAAGAGTAAATATGTTATACAATTAGAAATCTATAGAGAGATGAGTAGAACTCATCTCTCACTGAGTAATGTTCAAGACAGACTGATTTCAGAACCAACAAGACAGGGTATTTAACCCTCGACGGAAGTGTGATCGACTTTAGACCTTATGTCCGTTTCTCATTAAAAGTAATACATAGTTATTGAAACAATAGGTAATTTAATATAGCTGAGCTAGTCTAACAGGAAGTTAACATTAAATATATAACGAGTGTGTAATACATTTAACTAAAATTTCAACAAGTTTCACTACTGTACGATTAATATTATTAAAATTATTTACAAAATAGTGATCTGCAATAAAGCGATGGACGCAGTTTAGGCTATACTGGCGACTTTGTTCACAGTGCACACTTTGAAATATGGCTAAGGTATATAGCTATCAGAATGTGTGGACGAGTGGACCATTTAAAATAGAAGCCAACTAATTTGCTTAACTGACATCGGTAGTACTCTATAACTAATAACTTGAGTCGCCTGTTGGCTGTGGGTATACATAGATATGTCACAGTGGCCGTGGGATTAACTTGGACATAGGCTACTTAGAGTACAAGTTACAGTGCATTTCCTGATATCTATGTGCTAGTACATTATACATAGCTAGGTGAAAAATCATTTATTGTCAGATAGATAACTGGTGTCATGAGTAGGCACCTAGTTAGGTAGGTAGTGAATTTCAAAACCCAAAAAAGTACAAATTAGCTAGGCTATATTATATAATATATAACCTAGCATATAGCTATTTTTTTTTCAATAGGATACAATAACCACTGAACTCTTAAATGTTATACACATGATAGATACACAATTTCACTTTCACCAATAAATTAATAACTTGGAACATTATATCACCACAGAACCTTATTTTAAACTAAAAACTATTCAATATACGGCAGGTTCAATGGTTCTCAATAAAAAAATCCGATATTTTTCTTTAGAACGTACAAAATAATTGTTCTATATATTTCGTTTTGCAACCCTGTTTTTAATAATCTCAGCATGGAAATGATTTTATCTTTTATAATTATCAAGAATGACCGATTTTTTCAATAATGATTTCGTGTTATTTGGTATTCTTGTATTCCAATATACCTACTTCTTTAAATGGCGCGGATGAAGAACAAATACATGATTAATGTTATAATAATATTAGTATATAATTTTAACTAGTTAGTTATTGCAATTATTTCACTTATAATATTGAATCGTTGTTAGATGAACCAAATTAATTTTCTGTACTAACTATATATATGCAGTATACTGTATGCATTATATACAATATATACATTTTGGAGTAAACTTATTAAACTAAGGCCAATGTCAGCTTGTTTATAAGAAGGTCATTATATATTCCATATATGATATATTTTATATATTCTCACATGCCAAAAGTTTAATTCGACGAATAATAACCTACATCAGGGTAAATAATTACCTAATATCTTATAAATTGAAAACATTATATGCAATGGTAGTTTAGTATGCTTATAATTTATCTTTATAAATCATTTTATCTATAATCAAGCATCAGCACTTTGATATTTATGGAAATTATTTAAGAATGTCTCCTGTAACTACGATTCTCAGTCATATGTACGCATGGAAGTACTTTTAGAACCTACATGATCGATGTGTGAGTCTGATGAGAGCTGTTTCAGTTCATTCAGTGAGAAGATACAGAAAAACTGTATTCTGATAAAGCCTGATATCAACATTGTCAGACTTCACTATTGCTTTGATCTCCTATAAGTCAAAGTGTTACTTTAAAAAAATTTAGTGGTTCACTCTGACAAATGAGAAATATAAAAACGCATACAAATTACTCAATGATATCCGTGGTTAAATAAATATTAGGTAACAATAGATTTAATATAAAACTGAATGAGCCAAACCATAGCTGAGTACCAAGAACAATAGTGATTAATGTTTATTTTATATTAGGGCTATCCACCAATTAATTAACTATAGCTATTATTACCTATTATTAGCTACACTATCGATAAAGAAGTTGTATTTTTGTTCAAATTAATTTGTTGGATTATGATTCATGAGCAATATGTGGTGCTTCAATCTCTGGAGATTTTAGCCAATATTATCGACTATAAACTCTGAAGATTTTCTATGCTCTGTTCTCCAGAGTTTTCGACAGATAATAACGCGTAAAACCTCCACAGATTATCTCGTCCTTATACTGCCGTGGCCTCCGTAGGTCGCGGTAAACATTTGTAGAAAGCAGAGATTATCTGCTGAGCGCTGCTTAGAAATGCTGAGAATGCCATAAACTACAGTTAAACGTCCGCTATACTGCACCGAATTTTAACTGGGTACTAAATTATCTAATTATAGCCCTAAGGTATTTTTTTGTTCATTAAATATATGTATTCTTTAGTTTGTACCAAAAAAGTTTTTTTGTTTATTAAATATAGCTATGGATTTCATTATTTATACTATATATAGTTTATATAAAGTTGTATCTTTTGTTACTAAATATATATTAAAAATAATACCCTATGAATTTTTTTTTTCTCCAATTAGATAATATTTATTTTCCTCTTCTGCTTTTGTCCCTATTCATCACATTCCTTGGTAAGTGACTGCATTCACAGAGTAGCTTTTCTGCATCCATGAGCATTCCCACTGTCTGTGGTAGATGAATTTTCATGGCACCTCTTCACTCTCTGTTTGCTTCTTCCAGTCCTTAAACCCCTAATATAATTCAATTAAATCCTATTTAAATATTAATATTAGGATGATTAGATCTACCACTGGAATGGATGGTTGAAGCTACCCTTTGTTAGATTAGGGTTATATTCAATCATCTGAAGGTTAACTTTTTGAGTATGATTTCAATCATTCAAGGGGTTGATTCTACCCTTCATCTTTGAAGGGTAGAATCAACCCCATAATTCGGATTGTCTGTCAGACAACCCGACAATAAGATTGAAGTTACCCTTCAGATGGTAGAATTTAACCATCCATTTCTCTCTGTGTAGTAACCATACCATAAGACTTGTATATCGCTAATAATTTTCAAACTAACTATTATTATTCAACTCATTAAATTTGATTAATTAGGAGTAATACCTCATTATAGATAAACATTTTGTATAAAATGGCGATGCTTATTTTAACTTTGCAATGAGCGACCTAAACTTAGATAATTAAAAAAAATTTCTACTAAACTTACGAGAAAGTGATTACATGATGAACAGTAGGATAGAAAAAATTACAACAAAAATATTTCTCGGATTAGTTTTGGGTAAATTAATATAAGGTTTAAATAGTATCACCTACGGCAGGAAAAACAAAAATCTAGATAATTATTTAATAAAGAATAAGAAATTTATATAGCATATTGGATTCTAGGTATATTCCACCCTAGGTATATTCCACTCTAGGAATATTCAACCCTATGTAAATTCCACCCCTGTGACATTGATCATTAGGGTGACAATATAAAGTAAATAAATTATTTTTAGATGGCCATTTGCTAAACACTTCGTACCGATGAAGAAATAACTCAGACGACATCCTGAGACATTTGGACTATATTTAGAGGTGGCTCACATCATTCTTAGGAATTTTATCATAATAGCCAAAAATACAAATATTCATAATATGGTAGTTTATTTCAAAAGTTTACATATTGGGCAAGTTAATAGTAATTCCCTTTTAACAAGAAACAGCAATATATGCTCTTACAACAATGGTTGGGAGAGGTGTGGAGGGTTTTCATTCTATCTTTTCATTTATAAGATGCTGTTTTGGATTCTAGGACAAATATACCCGTGGTCAAAATATCTCCATGTAAAAGAAGGCAATTATAATATTTCAAGAGTTGTAGGTTATTATCATAATAAGATTCCAGCATAATATAAGTTATTTATTAGAGTAAAGACAGTAATAATAAAGGTATTGTAAGTAACATGGATACAGGGCATATAAATAGATTTCCTAATTAATAGAATAAATAATATGATTATTACATCTCTCCCCTTCCTCATTTATGAAATCAGTAGGTAAGGCGATCAGGAGGTTTCGTTACTCTAGTACTTCTCCTAATTTCTTGATCCGCATTTTCTAGTTATTCAGGTTTTAATTCAATTTCAGGTTACATAGTATTCTCTTCAAGGTAGAAGGATTTTCAAGTTATTCAGGTTCTAATTCAATTTCAGGTTACATAGTATTCTCTTCAAGGTAGAAGGATTTTCAAGTTATTCAGTTATTAATTCTTAATCCTCTTCATCAGTCTTTGTGCAATCTTCTTCATTTTAAATCACCTCGGTACAATCGTATTATTAGTTTTAACTAGGAAATTATTGCTAAAAGTCCACATCTTCACTTTTCTCATTTATTGAGTTGGTATCAATTTCGGTTGGAATTTATTAGAATTGTGATATGTCTCTTGTTACTCTTCTTTGCGCATCATTCGTTGCTGTAATCATTGATCCTTTTTAGCAATTACAGTCATTGATGTAGGATCAAAAATAGGATAATACTTGTTTCTCTAATGATTCCTCAACAGAACCATATCACCAATATTCACTTTCTTTTAGTTCTTATGGTGTCTCTCTGCATTGTGTTTCATTTTATATTTTGAGATTTAGTCATTTCTTCTAATCGGTACCGTTATTTTATCCTTTACTTTCTGTTATATTTCTTCCAGTTCAGGAAATCGTGTTCTCATTTTTCGATTAAACATAACTTCATAGGGTGAAAAATTAGTACTACATAGAATGAGGAGTAGCACGATAATCTCGTAGATAAGTTTAAATTTCTTATAACCAATTTCTATTTTCAACTAATGAACTTCTTATGGATTTTCTCATCATTCTTTCAACTTCACCGTTGGCTCTTGGATGTCTTGGTGTAACTTTCCGATGGTGAATATCCAATTGCTAACAATAATGCTAAAACTTTGAGGAGGTGAATGGAGGGCCGTTATCTGTTCTTACTTCTTACGGAACTCCAAACATGCCGATAATTTTATCAAATGAATCAATCACAGTGTCTGCTTGAAGATTATTTAAAACCTCCACTATTGGATATCGGGAATAATCATCGTGAACAACAAATAGATATTTTTTATTTTCTATGGGACCAAGAAAATCCATGGAGAGTTGCTACCAACAGTATTTAGGTACTTCTGACATATGCAGTGGTAAACTCTGACTTTAGTCCTCTCATTATAAGGCCCTCTTCGCTTATCCATAATTCATCTTTAATATTGAAAAAGGATCTCAATTGCGTAGTTTGTTCTTTTGGTGGAGGCCATTTTTTGTTTATCTAAAATTTCTCAACTTCTTGAAGTGTCTTGTCCTTCATTGTTTGCTCGACTAATTCCTTCTTTGGTATTTTCTTCGGTATGCTACTATTAGTGATGTAATTGCAGTATTATTCTATTGACTCTTCCGAACGTTTATCCTATTTTGAACCAGCCACCGGGGCTCTTGAAAGATAATCTGCAGGGTTAGATTTACCTTCAGTATATTCAACTGTAAAATCGTACTATTGCACCTTAAGTAGCATCCGTTCTATTCTTGACGTTATTTATGATCTTGGATTATTAAATATTCTCTCTAATGGTTTGTGATCAGAGAATACAGTAAGCTTTTATGGATATACCATTTTTAGAAAAGGTATATCCGAAGAATTTAATTTCATCTTAGCTGAAACTACATTTATCTTCATTTAATGTGAAACCACTTATTCGAGGGACTTCATGACAGCCTTCAGGTTTTTTTCGTGTTCATTTTAAGTTTGTCCAAAAACAACAATGTCATCACTAATATCAATAGCTCCTGGTATATTAGCAATAGTGCTTTGAATGATGTTTTGAAATACCTCAGCAGCAGATGAAATTCCAAAACTAAGTCTCTTGTATCTTCTCAAACCGATATGTGTTGAGAATGTAGTTATCGGGCGGCTATCAGGATGTATCATTATTTTATGGTAACCTTGATTCAAGTCAAGCTTGGAAAAGACTGTAGCTCAATTAAATCTACAAATTATGTCATCAATGGTAGGTGAAAGATGACGTTCTCTTTAAATTGCCTTATTGGCTTCTCTCATATCTACGCACAATCTTATTTCTTTCAGATTATTTGGCTTTGGTACCACCACAATGGGTAATACCCAGGGTGTATGTCCATCAACTTCTTCTATGATGTCATTATCTTCTAGCTCCTTTATTTTATTCTTAATCTATTTCCTAAAATGGAATGGAATTCTCCGATGTTACTAGATGACTGGTTTATTGTTTTCATCTATATGTAGCTTGACTGAACTTCCTTTATATTTTCCCATTCCTTTAAATAAATTCGGGTAATCTTACATTAATTATCATGATGTGATATTATTTGCAATATCAATAATCTTTAATCTTGAAGCAGTTTTAAATCCCAATAAATTTCCTGTATTGTAGCTATCGGTAACATAGAAAGTGACCTCTTCGTACACCTTATTAAAAGCAACAGTTGCTTTAAATTTTCCTTTTTTTTTTACATAGGATATTTACTTTAAAATGCGTAAATTTATATCGCAGTTTCCATCAGCTTCACCTTATTCTTGAGTAAGGAATAATGGTACCCATCTATTATGTTCACAGATGCTCCTTTATCTAACAAAAATTAAATATCTGTCCCGTTAAGCTTCATCATAATTTATGGTGCTTATTAGTTATTTGATGAAGCATTTTAGATGTATTCATGTTCAGAACTAGTTGCAGTTTCTTCGTCATCACTAGACTCTTTCATGACAGTTTCAGTAGATTTGATTGCTTTCTTCTTCTTGAAGCACACTGTTTCGAAGTGATTGAATCCCTTACAATGGTTACATTTCTTACCTTTTGCTGGGCATTCTTTTGAGTGGGGATATTGTCCGCCAGATCGGTAACATTTATTTTCTTTCGTGTTATCATTTGTTCTTAATTTGTTTATTTTTTGATTATTTTCCATTTCTGATGCCTGTGCTATGGACATCTCCTTGGACCTGGCTGTAGCGAGTAGCTTAGCAAGCGTAAGAGACTCCTGCAGTGCCTTTAATCTCAACTGATGTGAGGTGCATCCTTACTGTATTTTAATTTCATTGTCAGTATCATGAAATTCACATTTTGCAGCTATTTTCCTTAGGCGAGTGTGAAAAATGTCAATATTTTCCTCTCGTCCTTGAACAGCTTTCCTGAATTTGATATCCTCAAATTCTTGCCTTTTTCTGGGGCAGAAATGGTTGTTGAGTAGAGTAATTAGATCAGCAAAGGTGTCACATATATTATTGGGCAGAGAACAATATATTTCAAAGAGTTCCTCTCCTCCATTGTGAAGCATCAGTGCTATCTTCTGTTCCTCTTCTTCTATTTTGTATGCTTTCAGCATGTTTTCAAATCTTGCCAAATATTTTTTCCATCTTTCTCCAGCAGAGGTGATTTCTTCATTTGCTACAAATGTTCCAATTTGTCGACAATATAATAATTCAAGAGTTGTAGGTTATTATCATAATCCGATTCCAGCATAATATAAGTATTTATTAGAGTAAAGACAGTAATAATAAAGGTATTGTAAGTAACATGGATACAGGGCATATAAATAGATTTCCTAATTAATAGAATAAATAATATGAATATTACAGCAATGATCTTAAAACCCTATGCAATAATTCTCCATTCCCGTTAAAAACCTCATGGTAAAAAAAATTAGTCAGAACCATTTTACACCACTTTTACTCGAAGTCAAAATACCAAATTTTCAATAAAGTAAAAATAACAAGAAGTACTATAACACATCATATTGCGGTTAATATCGCTTTTGCTTTAGCGATAGTGAAGAAAATCAGCTTGTGATTGAAAATCAAAATACATCAACTGATAAAAAGCGTTCACACAACCTTTCCTTCTGCTGTTCTAAAAAAAGTGTAGTGAAAAATTTACAGCTTGTGATTGGTCATCAAAAGATTTAATTTTCTACAATGATAATGAAAGTTACCTAGTTTTATATTAAATATTAATAAATGATTAATATCAATATTAACAAACATAACCCATAAAGTGGGGTGGAACTTACTGGGTTGGAATATACCGGGTGGAATATACCCTGGTGGAATATACCAGAGTGGAATTTACCGAGGTGGAATTTACCGGGGTGGAATATACTATGGTGGAATATTCCGGGGTGGAATATGCATGTCATTAGCATATTGGCCTTCACATTAACTCTGACCACCAGTCAAGTAAGACGTGTGCCGCTCTCTGTTCCTAAACCTGATAGTTTCACTCTTCGCACACCTTAAGCTGAATTGTGGTATTTTGTTCTCGGTGTACCTAGTTTTCCCGGTGGCAATATAAGTTATATTTTTCTATTTAATTCTGGATTCTATTTTTCATAAAGTAGCTTTTTTTATTCATTCTTTCGAATTCATCTTTGTAATTCATTTATAAATTGAAATGATTTTAAAATTACCCCCACTATAAATGATTAATAAGTTCGGTTACTAAAAATTGTTTATTATATCGTATATGTTGTTTGTGGAGATAAAATCTAAGGTGGAGATTCGTTGTTTCACCGATATACGTATAGTTACAGTTTCCACATTTAATTCCATATATACAAACTTTAGTTATATAATTCATATTAAATCTTATTTAACTTCAAAATTATTAAAATAGAATGTATCACCTTCAAGTATATTATTGCAAAGTTGGCATCTTCCTTCTGAGCATTTATTAACTTGAGGAAATTATTTATTACCAAATTTAGCAGTGATAAGAAGCTGTGTTAGATTTTTTGGTTGTCTTTTAGTATTAATTAATATTATATTTTCAAATTTACTTTTTAGTGAAGGAGTATTTTATTTTTTTGAGAAAAACATACATATGATGTTGCTTGATAGTGTGCGCGTAAAATTGCCACTAGGAAGATTGTCCCCAAGAAAACATCCACTGTGGGAAAAATGCCACTGGGAAGAGTGCCACTGGGAAAATTGCCACTGTGGGAAAACTGCCACCCAAAAAATTACCACTGAGGAAAAATGGCCACTGTGATAATTGCCACTATAACATATATTAACATTATATACACTACGTGCCACACTTTTGTGCAGATCACACATTTTTCTGTAAAATGAGTATAACTCATCCAAATCCATTGAAATTTTCAGTAGACACTTGTCCAATACAGATGTAACATGCCAAGAAATTTCAAATGCCTGTGATACTTATTGGTGAATTGACAAGGATTTTTCCTAAAAAGGTATAATTTCAGAGTACCACGCTCTTGTGCAGGAGGTTATATAAGTGCTTATATAACGTTCAAAAACAATTTTATATAACTCAAAAAGTGTTATTTATATGCAGGAGCTACAAGAGTGCAAATTTAATTACTTCGAAAATACAAAATTAATGAAATTATAACAAAAACTGCATTTTAATTATTAATACCCAGTAAAACCTCCCCTCTTGTCAACGACCCTCAAAAGACGTCTATCCATGGAGCTAGTCAACTTATTTATAGTATCTGGTGTTATCTTCTCACAGATTTTCTCAATTTCCCTCCAGAGGTCCTCCTTGTTTGTGAATTGACGTCCTCCCGCATACAACTTTTGTTTCAATATGGACCAGAGGTTTTCAATTGGATTTAAATCCGGTGAGAGGCTGGGCCAGACCATCAATTTATCATCCGAGAACTTAAGAGTTTCCAGGTAACTGCGGGTGGCTGTAGCTGCATGGGACGGGGCGTTATCATGCATGAAAATGATCTTTTTCTTGAGTGCAGCTGGTTGCCTCTTCAGCCACGGAACAAAATTGTTCTTCAAAAAGCTAATATAATTAGCTGACGTGATTTTAACGCCCTCTGGTACACGGAAGGGTCCCACCAATCTGTCTCCAAGTATTCCAGCCCACATCATAACACCTCCTCCTCCTTGTTGACGACGAATCCTCTGAGGACGAGAAGAGCCATGGGCAGTCCATGACTTTGCCCAACCGTTAGGGCCGTCAAGAGTCGCTCGCATCTCATCAGTGAACAGCACAGTCTGGAAGTCTGTCTTGAGATACTTCTCAGCCCAAGAAACTCTTGCTTTCTTGTGTGACTCCTTCAAAGGAGGCCTGATAACGGGTGAAATATGAGAAGCCATACTTCTCAAGATCCTGCAACGAGTGGTTTTGGGGACTTCCTCCATACCTGCACTCTTGAAAATTTCCCCACTTGTGGCAGTGGAGTTCCTCTTGAGTTCCCTCTTGATCCTGGACAAGTTCCGCCTGGTTGCTACTTTCCATTTACCCTTATCCTTACGAGTGACCTTCCTCATGGGATCATCAATAAATTTCTTCACTGTACGTGGGTCACGACCGATTTCAGTGGAAATAGACTTTGCATCATGTCCCTCAGCCAGCATGGATACTATCTTACTCTTTTCAGAGTGAGAAAGACACGGGCGGCGACTCATTTTCGATATTTAAAAATGTGAGGACAACAAACACAAGAGCGTTGCACGGTTGAATAATGTAAAAATTGATCATACTCGGTTAATAAACAACGGATTACCTTCAAATTTTATACATAACCTCCTAGTGAGGGTTTCCATATTAACTGCAAATTTCATTTTATTTCATTGATTTTTACTCATTTTATCCCAAAATTTGTGATCTGCACAAAAGTGTGGCACGTAGTGTATGTATATATTAACCAACTAAAAAATTATTTTACTCTTTAAAAATAACGAACTGACAAAAAGTACAAAAGTATTCGAATTTTATGTAAATAAAAATTACACTGTGAATTCATCTTTCATTTACAAGTTTAAAAAAACTATTTAACCATGGCACGATCAATGAGCCTGAGAGGCACATTTCGGTTTGAAATATTTAAGCATAATTTAATAACCAATTGATTTGAGTTACTGAAATTTCTTGACTTTTATTGTCTATGACGTAACTATTGATCGTATGATTCAATGATTGAGAGAGGGAGACACAATCAACATCATCTACATTTACGGATAGGAAAGAGAAACTAAGAAATAGATAGAACACCCTTCAGTTATATAATGAAAGCTACTTTAACTATGTAATCGTAGAAATAATTAATCTGTAACCAGATCAGTATGGATCGTGCAAAAAAATGTAACGATACACTACAGTATGGACCACAAAAACGAACACACGAATTATACAGATTATTACTTTCAAATAAATAAATATATTTTACTTCATTTCATTGCATTGAGCCCAAAAAATAACTTGAAATTGGTAATATTGTAATTCTCTCGGCATTAAAGTTCGTGCTGTGCTGACGTGAAGTGTAGTGTATCGCTCCTCACAGCGTTTCTTTGATTTTCACTCAGTTTTGTGAAAGCTGTCTTGTTTTTTCGTGCACAACCACAAGTATTTTTTATCTTCAGTGAACGATCTTTTCTGAGAAGTCTCTTCAGATAGTTGCTGCTACTGTTTCTGGAAAGATTAATATTTTTACAAAACCTCAACTAGCTGGACCTATCACTTACGATGGGTAACAAGAGACGCCGTAATGCACTTACGCCACCTAACTCACGAACTGAGATAAACAACAATGATTTACTAGATGTTGATCAGCTGTCTGGTGAGAATCGAGCTCTCTACATATTGTTAACGGAGAATTTCGAATCTGCATTCACTAATCTAGAAGAGAAATTGAAGCTGAAGGATGAACGAATAGCTCAGCTGGAAAGTGAAGTGAATATTGTAAGGAAAAATTACTCTGAGTTAGCTGAACGTCTGGATGAGATGGAGACAAGTTTAAGAGCTGACTCTGTGATTGTGTCCGGCAATGCTTTACCTTCAGAATCCAATGATGAAAACTCCTCTGAGATAAGCAAGCAATTGTTCAGGAACAGTTTAAATTATGAACTAACATCTGATGCCATCGTGTCCTCTTATCGCATCGGAAAGAAACTAAACACGCAAGCACCATCTAAAAGGAACCTGGTGGTTAAAGGTCCCCTCCAAGCAAATATTTTTATTGCCTTATTCAACGAGGCTAATGTTCCTTATCATTTTGCTGCAAACCGCATCGAATTTGGTAGCGTATTTTTAATTTTATATGCTTTTAAAGATTTTTAAAATCAAAACTCTACAAAACCTATTTTACTTCCGACTTACTAATTTAAGAAATTTTCAGCCTGAAGAAAAAGAATGTACACCATTTGTTTTGATTGTCAACTAGGTATTAGGTTTAATAAATCCATTTAATATTCGTGTAAAGGTATAAAATTGAATGAACTTATAATAGAAACGTTTATATACTTTAGGGAACAATTAATATCTAAAATAATTTAAATAAAGGCTTAATACGCATAGTTTGTTTATAAAATTCAAATTTGTAATCAAAACAAAGAGTGTACAATCTTCTTCTTGAGCATCAGATTAGTGATTCGCTCAATTGTTGCTCACAGAGTATTAAAAAACTTTAAAAACAAATTATAAAATATATATTGAACCGAATTGTATGCGGTTTGCAGAATAATGATCGTAGACCTTAGTTCTATAATATTATGTTATAAACTCAATTTTTTTCCCGGAGCCTGGAGAGGACCTTTAAATTTCGTCGGCAAGAAATTAAAAATGATGTCTTGCGGGCATGTCGTACCAGTAAGCCTGTTAACTTGTATGTTCCTCCAGTCAAATCTAAATTACTATATGCACTGAGACAGGCTAAACGACGATTCCCACAAAAAGTCTTGGCAGTCGGTTCCCACAATGGAAATGTATATGCTTGGATGAAGGCCCCTAACGGAACTGACCCTATTCGAAAGATTTTCGTGAAGAATAGGGCAAAGCTTGACAACATATGTGAGGTGGACCTCTCAGTAACTGTATTGGAGCTGTTGGGCGAACGAAGAACGGATTGACTTGGATGGCGAAACTATCTTCTGTTATTTTTTGTTAGAGGCTGCTGGCTAGTATATTTAATTATATACGCCGACCAGTACCCGTGTGTTCTCTTTATTTCGTCCAATGACCATCGGAGCAAGCTTGTGTATATTTTTGTATACGCATTGACTTGCTTGTACCATGCTATTATGTATTATCCCTTGCTGATGTTCTTTCCTTTGCTGATGTGTTGTCCTGTGCTGATGTACAGTCCTTTGCTGATGGACTGCTTTCATCTCAATTACTTCTCACTAATGGTATATGTAAGCACTTATATTGCTAGTCAATATTATAGGATGACTTGCATTCAAGCATTCTCAATGACCAAACACAGATATAATAGACTATATCTGTTGTCTTGGTTAGTAATATATTTTGAACGGAAACACTCTCCCTTTGTATTAATTTTTCATAATTTTGCTGCTTATAATGAATTTATATGTCTTTATTTTGATATCTACAATGACTAATAATGATATGTTGATTGATGTTGATGTCGATCTGCAGCATTTTAATGAGTTGTTTCCTGATTTAAATGATAACGAAAACAGTTCAACATATTTTGATGTCGATAACCTGAACAATGTAGCAGGATCTCATGGTGGTGAAAGTTTTAGAGTTTTACATTTAAATGCCCAGTCTTTGTGGGCCAAGTACGACTATGTTCTCTCTATGATAGATGATTTTAGTTTTAAGTTTGATGCCTTTTGTTTCAGTGAAAGTTGGTTGAATTCCTCTACAGTGAATATCATAGATATTAGTGGTTACTTGCCCTATCACAATTTTAGGATAGATGGAAGGAGGGGAGGGGGTGTAGCTATTTTTGTTCGTGATATCTATAAAGTAAATGCTCTTCCACAACTTAACATTATGAATGAAGGCTTTGAGTCTCTTTTTGTAGAAGTAATTGGTCCTAATTTCAAATATTTATTAGGAGTTATCTACAGACCTCCTTCAGCTCTACATCAATTGTTTCTTGATAAAATTTGTTCAATTCTCTCTCGAATACGTATTAGCAATTATTCTGAAGTTATTCTGACCGGGGATTTTAACTATGATTTATTTAATTATGATACCAACCAATATGTGAAACAGTTTCTTGATACTATTAGATCCTATGCACTAATTCCACTCATAACAAAGCCTACGCGAATCAGTAATAATAGTTCATCTCTAATTGACAACATTTTCATAACTAATCCATTAAATATACAGACTGGAAACCTAACTATTGACGTATCTGACCATTTTCCTGTTTTTCTATTTTTAAACACTCCCATATGTGCTACCTCACAATCCTGTAAAAAAATATTATTCAGATTAATAAATTCACACACTCTTAAATTGATGCATGATGAGCTATTGTTGACTGATTTCTCTAATGTTTATAATTGTTCTGATGTTAATCTTGCTATGGAGCTGCTTGTGAAAATAATAATGGATGTTTATAATCGTAATTGTCCTATAAAAAGTAAATATTTATCGTACAAAGATATAATTAAGCCTGGATAACTAATGAAATAAAGATCGAAATTCGAAAAAGACGTACACTTTATAAACTAAATTGTATTGGTAAAGTTCACGATGCTGTTTACAAAAGACAGAGGAACTTTGTAAACAGATTAATTAAAAATTCTAAATCTTCTTATTATAGGGATAAATTTAACTCATATGTTGGAAATTGTAAAATGACTTGGAAGACATTTAATCAGGTAATTAGACCATCTTTCTCGCATAATAGGAATGCTGTTGATGAATTGATTGTTAATGGTGTTAGTTACTGTGGTGAGTTTGACATTGCTAGTGAATTTAATGGCTATTTTGCTAATATTGGTAAAAATGTGAGTGATTCGATACCACCATCAATTGGGAGCTTCCAGGATTATTTGTCAGATGTTAATTATCCAAATTCGCTTTATTGGCGGCCATGCACTCCTCATGAAATATGTAGTTTGGTTAATTAATTTAAAAACAAAAAGTGCGACTTAGATTTTGTTTCAGTTGTGGTTATCAAGGCAGTTGCACCCATTATCGCCCCGGTAATTAGTATTCTAATTAATAAAGCATTGTCAGAGGGTGTATTCCCGGATTTATTGAAGATAGCTAAAGTTATACCTTTGAACAAGGGTGGTGAAGCGACTGCTTTGAATAATTATAGACCCATATCAATATTGTCCATTTTCAGTAAGATTTTTGAAAAGGTTGTGCACTCTTGGCTGTATAGCTTTCTGGATTCTACCCAGGCATTGTACACTAATCATTATGGCTTTAGGAAAGGGGTTTCATCATCGAATGCCTTTGTTTTTCTATCTAATTATATTCACAGTGAACTTGACAATAATAATTATGTTTTCTCACTGTTCCTTGATTTTAAAAAGGCATTCGATTGTATAGACCACTCGATTTTGTTAGGGAAATTGTTCAATTATGGAATTAGGGGTGTCACCTTAGACTTCTTTCGTAGCTATCTTAGAAATAGATACCAGTGTGTTTCAGTTAACGGTATGAAGTCTGACTACAAATTAGTAACTCATGGTGTACCTCAGGGATCAGTTCTAGGACCATTACTATTTTTGATATTTATAAATGATTTGCATGTTTCCAGTAATAGGTTCAAGTTTCTGTTATTTGCCGATGATACTACTATTTGTTATCCTTTTTCTCGGAACCAGTTACCATATGTTCACACTGCTATCAATGACGAATTGAAGCGAGTTAATGAATGGCTCCTTGCTAATAAAATTTGTTTAAATATTGATAAGTCGAAATATCTAATATTTTCACATCGTAAACAGGTATCTATTTCGCCAATTAGCATAGGCTTTAACGTCCTTCAATCTTGTTCATCTACTAAATTTTTGGGTGTATATTTAGACTCTAACCTTACTTTTAAGGATCATATTGACTATATTTCACATAAATTATCAAAGACAATAGGAGTAATGCATAAAGTAAAATCTTTTTCACCTGATAGAATATTAAAATTAATATATTATTCATTTATTTACCCCTACTTCATATATGGTATTGAACTGTTCGGCTCTACGACCAGAAATCATTTAAATGCTTTATATACAATACAAAAGAGTGCTATACGAGCTATAAATAGACTTCATTTTCGAGATAGTACACATTTGTTTTTTCACTCATGTAAAATTCTAAAATTTGACGATATTTGTAAATTAAAATCTTGTATCTACATGTATAAGAGCTTAGTGCATAATAATTATGATAGCCATTTCAGTTCATGCTTAGTTAGGCACAGAGATATGCATCACCATAACACTAGATTTCAAGACAAATTTAACCTTCCTTTTTTCAAGAAAAAGAAGTCACAACAGAGTTTTATATATAGTACAATCAAATCCTGGAATTTATTACCAGATCAATTGAAGATGGCAAATTCATTATATGTTTTCAAATTTACTCTTAAGAATCATCTAATAGATCTCTACGAAAACAATAACTAGTCTATAACAAACAGTTTAGATATTCCACGAAATCCTTTCCATTTGTTTCAGTTTTATTCTTTCATTATACCATCCATTTTTTTTAATTGAATTTGAATGTAAAATAGATTCCTAAATTTCCTGTGAAATAATTTACCTTTAATCTTTCTTTATGTTTAGGTTGCCCTAGAACCACAATTATGTGGTTATGGGCTCTCAAATTAATATTCTTAATATTTTGTAACGGGAGAGTAATTTCCCGGCTGCTCTCTCGGACATTCTGTAAGGGTATTTGAGAAATAAATAAATAAATAAAATAAATAGAAAATAGAAAACATACAAAATAGGAAACAATAGTATTAGGATTTTGTACAACTTTTTCCTGGAAAGCAGTTATGTGTAACTAACCTGTATACTCCTGTTTTTCAACATAACGCTGAGAAAAGGAAAATACTACCAATTTGAATTCGTTTTTCAAAGTGATTATAATATAATATAATACAAAAAGAATTAAATTAACGATTTTTTCCAAAGTTATAAGCAGTTAAATTCGAGATTAATTTTTTACTTTACCTTTACTATACTGTATACAAAACTAAACATTATAGAGAGACCAGTTTCATAAAAAAGATACTAATTACATTTTAGTAGAGCACTTTTGTTGGAGAGAAGATAACTTGACGACAAACTAGTAGAGTAGAGAACCTTTAAATGGTTTTATCTCTTCAGGTAACAATTATACACATTAAGCTAAGAATTAATTGCGTATCAGTACACTCACACCCACCGATGGAAGAATTCACTTAGATCATATAACTTGTCAAAATGAGATGTACACACTGTAAAAATTCTTATATATTAAATTCTGATCAACATTACATTTAGTACCTATGATTTGTGTGATTTTCGAAAAAAAATTTAGTATGAATGTACTGTGGCAATTTTCCGGGTGGCAATCTTTTCACAGTGGCAATTTTCCTCAATGTCAATTTCCGGGTGGCAATCTACCCACCATGGCAGTTTTCCCGGTGGCAATCTTCCCAGTGGCAATTTCCCGGGTGGCAATCTTCCCACAGTGGCAATTTTCCTCAATGGCAATTTCCCGGGTGGCAATTTTCTTAGCACCTTTGATAGTTATTCTCAATAGTAGGATTGTATGTTCTTATATAGGTTATTTTATTTTTTCCGAGTCACAGTTTTTATTTCCAGACAACAGATCATTTCGTTGGATAATTTTCGATCTTTTGATTCCTGCGTTAATTAATTTCTTTGGGAGATTACATGCATTTAAATATGTTTCAAATTCTTCTAATCTTTCTTGTTTTATATGATTTTTCTGATACGATTGTATTAATTCTTCTTGCCAAGTAGAAGGGTATATTATTTTTAATGTGCCTAGGGTGATTGGATTTACAATTAAGATATTATTTACAATCTGTCTCTTTATAAAATATATCCAATTTTAATGAATAATCATTGGTTTTGTATATTTTAATATCTAAGAAATTAACAGTGTCACCACTTTTATCGCAGATGAATTCGAATTTATCGTCGAGATTATTCAATTTAGAAATGAAGTCTTCGTAATTACCCCATATATTATTCCAGATTAGAAAAATAACAACCAAATATCTAAATCATCTTTCCTGTATATTGTGTGGGTCATTATTGAAAAGTTCTCGTTCCAGGTATCCAAGAGTTAGTGTGGCGAAACAAGGTGCCATTTTTTTTTACCCTTTGCAGTCCTTTGTATATTTAAATAATTTTTATTGTCAAACATATAATTATTGCAAGGGATCAGTTCAACTCCACCAATTTAAAATTCAATAGGAAATATTGTCAGTAATTAGGAATAATAAACATTCCGTTTGTCACTATCAGAAAGTAACTGACTATTAATTAGAAATAGTGGGAGTGGTTCGGTTGTGAGATCTGTACCTCTGTAATAAATTTCAATTGGATCCCAGGTAACATTGAACCTTCCCAGAAGATTCCAGGAACGTTCCATTGGAACGTTCCCTGAATGTTCCACTGGAATGTCCCCTGAATGTTCCTTTTCTGACACATTCCAGGAATATTCCAATGGAATCTTCAAGAATATTCCCTTTGGAACATTCCCTGAAGACTCCATTGGGACATTCCCCGAAGACTCCATTGGGACATTCCCCGAAGACTCCATTGGAACATTCCTTGAAGACTCCATTGGAACATTCCCTGAAGACTCCATTGGAACATTCCCTGAAGACTCCATTGGAACATTCCCTGAAGACTCCATTGGAATATTCCTTGCAGAATCCATAGGAACATTCCCTGAATACTCCATTGGAACATTCCCTGAATACTCCATTGGACCATTCCCTGAAGACTCCATTGGAACATTCCCTGAAGACTCCATTGGAACATTCCCCGAAGACTCCATTGGAACATTCCCCGAAGACTCCATTGGAACATTCCCCGAAGACTCCATTGGAACATTCCCCGAAGACTCCATTGGAACATTCCCCGAAGACTCCATTGGAACATTCCCCGAAGACTCCATTGGAACATTCCCCGAAGACTCCATTGGAACATTCCATGAAGACTCCATTGGAACATTCCATGAAGACTCCATTGGAACATTCCAAGAAGACTTCATTGGAACATTCCATGAAGACTTCTTTGGAACATTACTTGAAGACTCCTTTGGAACAACTTCTGAAGACTCCTTTGGAACAACTTCTGAAGACTCTATTGGAACATTCTCTGAAAACTTCTTTGGAACACTGTCAGAAGAATCCTTTGGAACACTGTCAGAAGAATCCTATGGAACACTTTCAGAAGACTAAATTAGAACTGTGAATTTATAGTGGGAATGTTAAATGTCACATGGGTCAAGATGGTAGTAATCTACTATATAAGCTATAGTGAGTAAAGATTTGCTGCGGAATCAATGGTAATATATTTTTACTACTATCTAATGGTTTTACAGTATACTCTCGCATCCTATTTTCAATGACTTTTTCCATCAAGAAAATAGAAAGAAGACATCATGGAAGAGGGGGGAAGTAAAACTAAGCTCTATGCACTAGGTCGACTACTCTGATATCACAGGTAACAGTGTCGACCCAGCGCACTCTGGCAATATTGCAGAAACCAAAATGAAAATGAACTCAAGGAACTATAGGGAGAAATGACAGACGGTAAAAATAGAGGAATAACAGTTTATAGTAAATAATTACCTAAAAAACAGAAAACATGATAATTGAAAATGTAAGCAATAGATTTATTGAAAAACAAATATAGTGCTATTTTTGGATAAAAACTAACTATTCAAATGGATGCTTCATCTATAGTTTAATTAATATAGATTATAGGGAAATGATTAGCAAGTAAGAGGATATTTTATTCAGGTACCTGACACGTATAGCTGCTCAAATTCCATTACCCTGAAGGCTATAAGAAACGTTTAAAAAATCTATTAAAATACTTGAACAAAAAATCTATATAACTAGCTACAAAACATAATATTTATCTATAACATTCTATCTAATAAAAAAAAAAACTCTTTATTTACAAACGTTCTATAGCTGCAAGATTAGGATCAGTAGTCTCAAAATTAGGATCAGTAGTCTCAAAATTAGGATCAGTAGTCTCAAAATTAGGATCAGTAGTCTCAAGGCTAGGATCAGTAGTCTCAAGGCTAGGATCAGTAGTCTCAAGGCTAGGATCAGTAGTCTCAAGGCTAGGATCAGTAGTCTCAAGGCTAGGATCAGTTGTCTCAAGGCTAGGATCAGTTGTCTCAAGGCTAGGATCAGTTGTCTCAAGGCTAGGATCAGTTGTCTCAAGGCTAGGATCAGTTGTCTCAAGGCTAGGATCAGTTCTCTCAAGGCTAGGATCAGTTGTCTCAAGGCTAGGATCAGTTGTCTCAAGGCTAGGATCAGTTTTCTCAAGGCTAGGATCAGTTGTCTCAAGGCTAGGATCAGTTGTCTCAAGGCTAGGATCAGTTGTCTCAAGGCTAGGATCAGTTGTCTCAAGGCTAGGATCAGTTGTCTCAAGGCTAGGATCAGTTGTCTCAAGGCTAGGATCAGTTGTCTCAAGGCTAGGATCAGTTGTCTCAAGATTAGGATCAGTTGTCTAAAGATTAGGGTCAGTTGTCTGAAGATTAGGGTCAGTTGTCTGAAGATTAGGGAAAGTTGTCTGAAGATTAGGGAAAGTTGTCTGAAGATTAGGGTCAGTTGTCTGAAGATTAGGGTCAGTTGTCTCAAGATTAGGGTCAGTTGTCTGAAGATTAGGGTCAGTTGTCTGAAGATTAGGGTCAGTTGTCTGAAGATTAGGGTCAGTTGTCTGAAGATTAGGGTAAGTTGTCTGAAGATTAGGGTCAGTTGTCTGAAGATTAGGGTCAGTTGTCTGAAGATTAGGGTCAGTTGTCTGAAGATTAGGGTCAGTTGTCTGAAGATTAGGGTCAGTTGTCTGAAGATTAGGGTCAGTTGTCTGAAGATTAGGGTCAGTTGTCTGAAGATTAGGGTCAGTTGTCTGAAGATTAGGGTCAGTTGTCTGAAGATTAGGGTCAGTTGTCTGAAGATTAGAGTCAGTTGTCTCAAGATTAGAGTCAGTTGTCTCAAGATTAGGGTCAGTTGTCTCAAGATTAGGGTCAGTTGTCTCAAGATTAGGGTCAGTTGTCTCAAGATTAGGGCAAGTTGTCTCAAGATTAGGGCAAGTTGTCTCAAGATTAGGGCAAGTTGTCTCAAGATTAGGGCAAGTTGTCTCAAGATTAGGGCAAGTTGTCTCAAGATTAGGGCAAGTTGTCTCAAGATTAGGGCAAGTTGTCTCAAGATTAGGGCAAGTTGTCTCAAGATTAGGGCAAGTTGTCTCAAGATTAGGGCAAGTTGTCTCAAGATTAGGGCAAGTTGTCTCAAGATTAGGGCAAGTTGTCTCAAGATTAGGGCAAGTTGTCTGAAGATTAGGGCAAGTTGTCTGAAGATTAGGGCAAGTTGTCTGAAGATTAGGGTCAGTTGTCTGAAGATTAGGGTCAGTTGTCTGAAGATTAGGGTCAGTTGTCTGAAGATTAGGGTCAGTTGTCTGAAGATTAGGGTCAGTTGTCTGAAGATTAGGGTCAGTTGTCTGAAGATTAGGGTCAGTTGTCTGAAGATTAGGGTCAGTTGTCTGAAGATTAGGGTCAGTTGTCTGAAGATTAGGGTCAGTTGTCTGAAGATTAGGGTCAGTTGTCTGAAGATTAGGGTCAGTTGTCTGAAGATTAGGGTCAGTTGTCTCAAGATTAGAGTCAGTTGTCTCAAGATTAGAGTCAGTTGTCTCAAGATTAGAGTCAGTTGTCTCAAGATTAGAGTCAGTTGTCTCAAGATTAGGGTCAGTTGTCTCAAGATTAGGGTCAGTTGTCTCAAGATTAGGGCAAGTTGTCTCAAGATTAGGGCAAGTTGTCTCAAGATTAGGGCAAGTTGTCTCAAGATTAGGGCAAGTTGTCTCAAGATTAGGGCAAGTTGTCTCAAGATTAGGGCAAGTTGTCTCAAGATTAGGGCAAGTTGTCTCAAGATTAGGGCAAGTTGTCTCAAGATTAGGACAAGTTGTCTCAAGATTAGGACAAGTTGTCTCAAGATTAGGGCAAGTTGTCTCAAGATTAGGGCAAGTTGTCTCAAGATTAGGGCAAGTTGTCTCAAGATTAGGGCAAGTTGTCTCAAGATTAGGGCAAGTTGTCTCAAGATTAGGGCAAGTTGTCTCAAGATTAGGGCAAGTTGTCTCAAGATTAGGGCAAGTTGTCTCTAGATTAGGGCAAGTTGTCTCTAGATTAGGGCAAGTTGTCTCTAGATTAGGGCAAGTTGTCTCTAGATTAGGGCAAGTTGTCTCTAGATTAGGGCAAGTTGTCTCTAGATTAGGGCAAGTTGTCTCTAGATTAGGGCAAGTTGTCTCTAGATTAGGGCAAGTTGTCTCTAGATTAGGGCAAGTTGTCTCTAGATTAGGGCAAGTTGTCTCTAGATTAGGGCAAGTTGTCTCTAGATTAGGGCAAGTTGTCTCTAGATTAGGGCAAGTTGACAATGCTCATGGATACAGAAAAGCTACATCGTGAATACTGTCACTTACCAAGGTATATGACGATAAAGGACAAAATTGTCTCAAAATAAAGCCTATACGATCCTGTCTACCTAACACAAAATCTCTAAGACCTCGTAGTTGAAGATCATATCTCTAGCATTATCCTCTAAAACTGCAAGTAGCGTTAATAAAATTATAAACTTGGTAAAAGTAAAAAAAGACAATCCATAATGAAAATTACAACACGCAAAAACCCAAGAGACGCTACTCTCATTCTCTTCCATTAGCCATATACAGCTTCAGGATAGATCCCCGCCTGGCTTATTAAACAAATTGTAAATAGTCATAATTTGAGGTTCACTATTTAGGGTCAGTTACGAATTATCGATATTTCCACATTCTCGATCATAGAAGTAAAAATTATAAAATTGAACGTTTTAGATTGGTGACCAATAAAAATAACGTATAGAAAAGTTATATTAAATATATTCGTTTTATAGGTAGTATAATCGAAAATGTGGAACTGTGCATCAATTTGTAACTTACCCAGCATAGCTGAGTAAATAGTCTCATCGATTACTGAACATAAGACACCAGATTTAACGAATAGAGGGGAAACCTTAGGAAGGGGATAATTTCATTCATTCTTCTCGTCCATTTTCCTGTTCCTCGCACCCACAGTCCGACCACAGAGTAGATCTCTGAAGTTGTAAAGCCATTCTCCCATAAGATGTCCGTCCCAAAGTATCTGTAATTGAAAATGGCTTAGCTATTATTCTGCAAAAATTAAAGTGATGTAGCAGCTGCAAATAAATAAAATTGGATATAATTAAAATAATTAAGAATAGAATAGACTTTAACCCTATTAGTAGTTAAAAGAGCACTAATGCTCTGAAATTAAAATAAAGTATGTATCCATAGATTATTGCATGCAGGATGCATATTAGAAGTAGCATTCGAAAGTTTGGCCTCATTCAAGAACCAATGAATAATTAATTGGTGTCTAAAAATATTACTAAATTATCTGAAAGATTGAACTATGATTTCAAAAAAAAAAAAAAAATATTTTTTTAGATATTGCTAATCAACTAGATATTATTAATGAATTATTCATAAGAATATAATTGCTACAATACTCACCTAGCTTTTTCTATCAAGATTGTCCAAAAAATAATAAGATTTCGTATTTTCTGTAGTAGCTACTGTGACATGCTTCCTTATTTCTTTTTTGATTTACATCAGTGAAGAGAACCCAATTTACTATGAAGTATGAACATCGTTATTCGTCATTTAAGAGTAGAAGAGCTGGAACTGTAAGAGAGGGGTATACAATGAGATTACAATTGCATGAGCTGTATTGGCTATTATGATTTAAGCTAGTTATTATCCCGTTATGAATAACGGGTTTTTAATGGAAAACAGAATAGTTTTGTAAAATTTTAAGTTTCCGGAAAATTTGAGTTTTTGGAAGAATTTTGAGTTTTTGGAAGAATTTTGAGTTTATGGAAGAATTTTGAGTTTATGGAAGAATTTTGAGTTTATGGAAGAAATTTGGGTTTATGGAAGAATTTTGAGTTTTTGGAAGAATTCTGAGTTTTTGGAAGAATTCTGAGTTTTTGGAAGAATTTTGAGTTTATGGAAGAATTTTGAGTTTATGGAAGAATTTTGAGTTTATGGAAGAATTTTGAGTTTATGGAAGAATTTTGAGTTTTTGGAAGAATTCTGAGTTTTTGGAAGAATTTTGAGTTTTTGGAAGAATTTTGAGTTTATGGAAGAATTTTGAGTTTATGGAAGAATTTTGAGTTTTTGGAAGAATTCTGAGTTTTTGGAAGAATTCTGAGTTTTTGGAAGAATTTTGAGTTTATGGAAGAATTTTGAGTTTATGGAAGAATTTTGAGTTTATGGAAGAATTTTGAGTTTATGGAAGAAATTTAGGTTTATGGAAGAATTTTGAGTTTTTGGAAGAATTTTGAGTTTTTGGAAGAATTTTGAGTTTTTGGAAGAATTTTGAGTTTATGGAAGAATTTTGAGTTTATGGAAGAAATTTGGGTTTATGGAAGAATTTTGAGTTTTTGGAAGAATTCTGAGTTTTTGGAAGAATTCTGAGTTTTTGGAAGAATTCTGAGTTTTTGGAAGAATTTTGAGTTTTTTTGAAAGAATTGAGGTTTTGGATGAATTTGGATGAGTTTCTTGAGAGAAAATTTGATCTTCGGACAAGTTTGAGTTTTCGGAAAATTTAGTGTTTTCGAAAAATTTATTGTTTTCTGAAAATTTAATGTTTTCGGAAAATTTAATGTTTTCGGAAAATTCTATGTTTTCGGAAAATTCTATGTTTTCGGAAAATTCTATGTTTTCGGAAAATTTAATGTTTTCGGAAAATTTAATGTTTTGGAAAATTTAATGTTTTCGGAAAATTTAATGTTTTCGGAAAATTTCATGTTTTCGGAAAATTTTATGTTTTCAGAAAATTTAATGTTTTCAGAAAATTTAATGCTTTTGGAAAATTTAATGTTTTTGGAAAATTTAATGTTTTCGGAAAATTTAATGTTTACGGAAAATTTAATGTTTACGGAAAATTTTATGTTTTCGGAAAATTTAATGTTTTCGGAAAATTTAATGTTTTCGGAAAATTTTATGTTTTCGGAAAATTTAATGCTTTTGGAAAATTTAATGCTTTTGGAAAATTTAATGCTTTTGGAAAATTTAATGTTTTCGGAAAATTTAATGTTTTTGGAAAATTTAATGCTTTTGGAAAATTTAATGTTTTCGGAAAAATTTAATGTTTACGGAAAATTTAATGTTTACGGAAAATTTAATGTTTTCGGAAAATTTAATGTTTTAGGAAAATTAAATGTTTTAGGAAAATTAAATGTTTTATGGAAAATTAAATGTTTTCGGAGAATTTAATGTTTTCGGAAAATTTTCTAGTTTTAGGAAAATTTGGTAGTTTTCGAAAAAATTGGTAGTTATCGGAAAATTTGGTAGTTATCGGAAAATTTGGTAGTTATCGGAAAATTTGGTAGTTATCGGAAAATTTGGTAGTTATCGGAAAATTTGGTAGTTATCGGAAAATTTGGTAGTTATCGGAAAATTTGGTAGTTTTCGGAAAATTTCGGAGTATTTGGAAAATTTTGGAGTATTTGGAAGATATCTAGTATAAGAAAACTGAGTTTTATAAAAAAATTCTTGAGCATGATGGATTTATATATGTATTTATAAAAACACATTGCTCTTTATTATGGGGAGGGATAATATTAACAATAGCTATAAATTATAATATATACATTTCAATTCAAATCATGACTCATGCATTACTAGAAATAGAGTTATCAAAAAGTTGCCCTGAAGTGAGTCAATTCGATCACAGTTATACCTATCAGCAGGTCATTTTTCTAGGTACTCACTATATCACTTCATTAATTATTACTTTTATTTTACCTATCAGTTGACAGTAGAAAAAGCTATTGGCAAGACTGATGACTTTATAATTTATAGGCATGAATAATGATGAATTGTCATAGCTAACTTGATATTAGGGCAAATTACGAATTATCGGTCAGTTCCACATCTTCGGTCATAGACTCAGAAGAGAAAACGATTTAGGTACATGGGTAGTACCTAACAAGAATTAATTAGCCTAACGTTTAAATAATTTATATCCATGATATGACACCGTTACCATCCATAATACATTAATAAATACAAGAATTCAATAATAATTAAAAGGTACCTAGGGTAGCCTGGGTAGGTAAGTTTCGAATAATCTGACAGTTTCACAATCACGTTATTGGTCATATAAGAAAAAATATATAAAAATTATTACTTTTATTGGTATCCATGATACCTTAACATGGATACCAATAAAAATAAATTTCCGATTAGGTATATAGTTTTTTCTTATATGACTGAACATGTGAAACCGACCGACAAAGCGTAACTTACCCTACCTATAGTCTAGAGATAGGTAGCTCCTATTATAGTTTTTCATATGATCGAAGATATGGAACTGACCGATAATTCGTAACTAGCCCTAGTACAAAGGTAACTAAGCATACCTAAACAATAATAAAGATAAGCCAATATAACTGCAAGAGAGTAAAATTAATAACATATCTACTCATAGGTACGTAACAAGTTAGGTACTATTGCAACATGTATTCATTTTTTCATTGTTTATTAAGATACTAGATTGCTCGATATCAAGTGCCTACGGACCTAATTTAGTAAAACGATATAGGAATTTGATTAAACTACCTATTTAATTTGATGATACCTAAGTAGTTATACATATACTTACAGTTAATGATATCAGAGTAGCTCTGTCACAATAGCCAATAAGAATCATCTCTTTGTAGTTTGGTGGTAGCCTGTGTAAATAGTGTAATATTCACTAGCTACTGCTGCAATATGGCTAACTTCCGATTGGGTAGCAGGAAGCCATCTAGCGGACAACTGCTGTTCAATATGGCGGAGACACTTATTTCACGGGCACGTTTTTGAAAGTAAAATCTTTACCATTCTACCTATTTTCAATAGCGTTGAATGTAGCTACTATAATTCTCTAAGTTGAATTGAAAATAATTGTTTTTTCAATAGTATTTGTTCCATATTTGACGAAAGGAGCAAACAATTTCGATTCATTAATTGCACAACAATTCGCTCAACCACTCGCTGTGAAATGGAAAATAGAACTGATCAAGTTTCAACTGTTCCAGTTGAACTTTTACTTGTCAGAGACAAATCATGTGCTTAGTGTACGTGACGTCATCAAGGCAGTACTATTAAATAGAAAATTAGAGACTTATGTGATTAAATAATAAACTAAATTTATTATTGCATTCATATATTGACCACAAATTAAAATTATTATGATTTGACGCATTTTAGCTACTTTAAATTTGAAACTCGAGTGTTGCTGTGATGACGTCACGCACACTGCAAAACTCAACGAATATCAGAAATGGCTTAGCCTCGCACGGGGTTTAAATATAATTCACAAGATATAAAAAGATGATTTAAACTTTTAGAAATTGATTATCTCATATCGAAAGTTTTTAATATATGATTATAACCATTAACATTACACCAGAATAATTTTAATAAATCCTCCTTAATTGTTTTATATATTCATATTCAGTGGAATTTTTTTTTATATATTTGAATTCAGTTGTCAACACCCCTTGCAAGTCTAGGTAGCAATAATATTGATTAATTAGAATTCTGAATTAAAAATCCTTGGGAATATTCAAGATATATTCCCTGAACATAATATTTTCAAACTATCTGCTATAATTTAATGGAATGTTGTGGGAACACTCTTGGATTATCGGATAACACTTTAAATATTACAAATATTACAAATATTATAAATATTACAAATATTACAATATTACAAATATTACAAATATTACGAATATTACAAATATTACAAATATTCTTATAATTACAAATAATACTTGCAAAGTATTAAAGAAAAAACCTCTGAACATAACTATATGCATACAATATTCTACAATATAATGGAATGTAGAACATTCCTGGATTATCGGTAAAACTTAAAATAATTCTATTGTTTTACCGATAATTCAGGAATGTTCCCTGAACATTCCATTTAATTATAAAAGATCGTATGAATATGCTAATATTGAGGGAATATTCCTTTGGTACTCAAATGATATACTAAAATGTTAGAATTATTTAAAGTATCTTCTGATAATCCAGGAATATTCCTTGAAGATTCCATTTACTTGTAGAATATTGTTTGCATCTATACTTATGTTATGGAAATTCTCCTCAAGAAATCCATTTATTTAGTTTAATCATTTAAAGTATTCTCCGATAATCCACGAATATTCCCCAAAAATTCCACTTAATTGTAGAATGTAGAATAAATAAACTTATATTCAGGGAATATTCCTACTCAATTGAAATTGTTGATTGTTAGAATTATTTAAAGTATTTTCCTATAATCCAGGAATGTTCCTTAGACATTCCATTATATTGTAGATTATTGTATGCTTCTAGTTATGTTCAGGGAATATTCCTTTAATTCCTTTAATTAGAATTCAGTTTTTCCAATAATCCAGGAATGTTCCCTGAATAATCCATTAAATTGTAGAAGATAGTTCGAAAATCATATGTTCAGGAAATTCTCTTTGAATATTCCCAAGGAAGACATGAATGTTTAGAATTATTTTCACTTTTTCCAATAATCCAGGAATGTTCCCTAAATATTCCATTAAATTGTAGAAAATAGTTTGAAAATCTTATGTTCTTGGAATATTCCTCTAATACTCCCAAGGAAGAGAAGAATGTTTAGAATTATTTAAAGTATTATCCGATAATCCAGGGATGTTCCCTAAACATTCCATTAAATTGTAGAAATAGGTTGAAAATCTTATGTTCAGGGAATATTCCTCGAATACTCCCGAGGAAGAGATGGGTGTTTAGAATTATTTAAAGTATTATCCGATAATCCAGGAATGTTCCCTAAATATTCCATTAAATTGTAGAAGATAGTTCGAAAATCTTATGTTCAGGGAATATTCCTCAAATACTCCCAAGGAAGAGATGAATGTTTAGAATTATTTTCAGTTTTTCTGATAATCCAGGAATGTTCCCTAAATATTCCATTAAATTGTAGAAGATAGTTCGAAAACCATTTGTTTCAGGGAATATTCCTTGAATAATCCTATGGAAGAGATGAATGATTAGAATTATTTAAAGTATTATCCGATAATCCAGGAATGTTCCCTAAATATTCCATTAAATTGTAGAAGATAGTTTGAAAATCTTACGTTCAGGGAATATTCCTTGAATACTCCCAAGGAAGATATGGATGTTTAGAATTATTTTCAGTTTTTCCAATAATCCAGGAATGTTCCCTAAACTTTCCATTAAATTGTAAAATATAGTTCGAAAATCTTATATTCGGGGAATATTCCTTGAATACTCCCAAGGAAGAGATGAATGTTTAGAATTATTTTCAGTTTTTCCAATAATCCAGGAATGTTCCCTAAATATTCCATTAAATTTTAGAAGATAGTTTGAAAATCTTATGTTCAGGGAATATTCCTTGAATACTCCCAAGGAAGAGAAGAATATTTAGGATTATTTTAAGTATTATCCGATAATCCAGGAATGTTCCCTAAACATTTCATTAAATTGTAGAAGATAGTTCGAAAATTTCATGTTCAGGGAATATTCCTTGAATACTCCCATGGAAGAGATGAATGTTTAGGATTATCTTCAATTTTTCCAATAATCCAGGAATGTTCCCTAAATATTCCATTACATTGTAGAAGATAGTATGAATAAACATATGTTCAGGGAATATCCCTCGAATACTCCATTAAAATACTTTATTGATAGAATTCTGTAAAGGTTGGTCAATATTCAGGGAATGTTCCCTGAATATTCCATAAAGGATTCGAAAATGGAATAAATTTACTGATGTTCAGCGAGTATTCCCTGAACATTCATAAAAATGAATTTACATGTTATGAATTTAATGAGCTTGAGGGAACATTCCCTGAATATTCAATTGGAATTATATTCCATTCTTATGTTCCAGGAAGATTCCGGGAGCATTAGTATGGAATGTGGGAATATTGGGGAACATTAAATCCGAATGGAACATTCCCGGAATATTCAAATGTTACCTGGGATGTTGAATGTATGAAAATATTTTATTCTCATATTTCTTCAATCATAAATTGTTTTATAATTTCAAATTATTAAAATTACTAACATATATTAATTTATAAAACAAAGAAATATTTATTCTCCTTCTTTATAGCTCTTTTTATGTGTACAATAAGAGTAATTAACAAAACTGAAATCCTATAATAGTCAAGTTTACTTTTTACAATAGACAAAGCATTGTTACTATAATCTAAATGCTTAAAATATTCAAACTATTGCTCCCTTTGGGAGTTTTTGGCTGTGCATTCAGTCACTGGATCTGTGATTCGGCACAAAAACCATGCAACGATTTGACAGTGAAAAGCGACTACATCAAAGAAGGTTTGGCTGACTGGTTTCACGATTCATCAGAAGTAAAAGAAATGATTACGGATGGTATTTGTGCCATAATTTGTCAAACACGAAATTGTTCTACCTATATCTACTCTCAAGGTGAAAAACTTGACAATAATTTAGATAAACCTAATATTGAATAGATCTATTCTCTTAATTAATTGTCCGAATATATATTACCTAGTCATTTATATTATTAATCGAATATTTAATAC
>CANNZV010004775.1:0-35741 GCA_947561585.1 Caprella mutica
CCTACATAAGCTACCTACATAAGCTACCTACATAACCTACCTACATAACCTACCTACATAACCTACCTACATAAGCTACCTACATAAGCTACCTACATAACCTACCTACAGAACCTACCTACATAACCTACCTACATAACCTACCTACATAACCTACCTACATAAGCTACCTACATAAGCTACCTACATAACCTACCTACATAACCTACCTACATAACCTACCTACAGAACCTACCTACATAACCTACCTACATAAGCTACCTACATAAGCTACCTACATAAGCTAACTACATAACCTACCTACATAACCTACCTACATAACCTACCTACGTAACCTACCTACATAACCTACCTACATAACCTACCTATAGAACCTACCTACATAACCTACCTACATAACCTACCTACATAACCTACCTACATAACCTACCAACCTACCTACATAACCTACCTACATAACCTACCTACATAACCTACCTACATAACCTACCTACATAACCTACCTACATAACTTACCAACCTACCTACATAACCTACCTACATAACCTACCTACATAAGCTACCTACATAACCTACCTACAGAACCTACCTACATAACCTACCTACATAACCTACCTACATAAGCTACCTACATAACCTACCTACATAACCTACCTACATAACCTACCTACATAACCTACCTACATAAGCTACCTACATAAGCTACCTACATAACCTACCTACATAACCTACCTACATAACCTACCTACATAAGCTACCTACATAAGCTACCTACATAACCTACCTACAGAACCTACCTACATAACCTACCTACATAAGCTACCTACATAAGCTACCTACATAAGCTACCTACATAACCTACCTACAGAACCTACCTACATAACCTACCTACATAAGCTACCTACATAAGCTACCTACATAAGCTAACTACATAACCTACCTACATAACCTACCTACATAACCTACCTACATAACCTACCTACATAACCTACCTACATAAGCTACCTACATAAGCTACCTACATAACCTACCTACATAACCTACCTACATAAGCTACCTACATAAGCTACCTACATAACCTACCTACATAACCTACCTACATAACCTACCTACATAAGCTACCTACATAAGCTACCTACATAACCTACCTACAGAACCTACCTACATAACCTACCTACATAAGCTACCTACATAAGCTACCTACATAAGCTACCTACATAACCTACCTACATAACCTACCTACATAACCTACCTACATAAGCTACCTACATAAGCTACCTACATAAGCTACCTACATAACCTACCTACATAACCTACCTACATAACCTACCTACAGAACCTACCTACATAACCTACCTACATAAGCTACCTACATAAGCTACCTACATAAGCTACCTACATAACCTACCTATAGAACCTACCTACATAAACTACCTAAAAATTAATTACCTATATAGGAGAATATAATTTTTTTTAATTCTAACGTTTGAACAATTAAAACTCTTCTGAAAATGCACAGTGAATTGGAAGTTTTGATACGACCTGATAATAAATTGTACAGTTTTTCCAAGTTATTGGACGGTTATACATTTCCAATCATAAAAAGATATAAATATATAGTAATCATTATTAAACTTTTATTCCAATTCCATGCACCATTTAGAGTAAAAGTTTTGGAAATGTGAAATTAGAAAATTGTGCAAAAATCAATAAAACTAGGTACCCTTTTCTTTGACTGTATACATAGTAGCTATACACTTGGTGTTGTATACATCGTACTTTTGTACATGTGTGTATTTTGTATGTGCGTAAGTACGTGTGTTCGAGTATACCGTGGGAACATATTATCCAAATATAGAAATACTTACATATATAAATACATAATTTACATATAGAATTTAGATATTACTGATATATTTAGAAAATTAGAACAAATTAGAACTTTATATTTACTTAATTCTGGTGTCAAGATCGTCATGGAAATTTAAAACAGCTTCTAAAACGTATTTCAATTCTTAATATACATTTTTCAGTTTTAGATAGTTTATAGATTCGAAAAAGTATATGATGTTTGTAGATTTTAAGTGAAAAGGAATCTTAATCGTGATGAAATTTAAAATATTATAAATAAAACTAGAAAATTAAAATCGGTTTAAGAAAGATGACATTCAAATTAAAAATCAAACATTAAAATTAAAATACATCAATTTATTTAATTAATTTAAATAAATGGTATTGAATGTAAACAAAACTAATTATAATTTGAATATATTTCTGAGTTTCTTGATCTACTTTCAGTGATTTTTTTTTTATATTTAATGTAAGTTTGAGATGAATTCTTTTTCCAGATAACTCTCTTTTCTTCATATTTTGCAATATACAAATTATCACTACGAATTTAAACTTATATAAAGTTAAAAAAAAATAATTAGAAAATGTAATTGTCTGCCCGTAGGTAATCTTACTTGGAACATATTCTTCAAAAATAATATATTCATATATAGTATTTAACTTTCCCAAATAACTTTATATCAAGATTTGACAACTGTTGCAATGGTCTGATTTGCTGGTGCATACCTACTATAATGTTAGATCAATGTTATTCGTTAAAATTAATTTTAGATTAATTTTTTTCTGTTATGATTACTTCAAATTTAATTTGATTTATTTTAAATTGATCGATGTTTTTCAATATGAACTCAATTTGTATTAATTTGAGCTTGATTTGTTTAATTTAATTTTAACTTTATATTTCTAATTTGAATCATAGATAACTACATAAATACTTATCTATGTTTGAATGTTCGATTTTTTAATTTTAATGTTCGATTTTTTAATTTTAATGTTCGATTTTTAATTTTTAATGTTCGATTTTTAAATTTGAATGTCATCCTCATAAATCTATTTGATATTTTTCGATTTAAATTTGATTTGTTTAAATTCGAATGTACGTGTGATTTTTAATTTTTAATGTCTTTCATGTTAAATCGATTTTAGATTTTTAAATATGAACTTGAGGTTTTTCAAATTGACTGTAAAAAATTGCACATTAGTTAAATAAAAAATAAACATTTTTAAACTTCCATTTTAAATTATAATTTTATGTGTATCAATTTTTTGGTTATTGCCTTGGTTATCATCTCTCTGGTTGTCATTTTGGTTGTCATCTCTCTGGTTATCATTTTCTATCACTATCTATAGTTTCACTAAAAACTAAAATTTTCAAAACCTATAATTATTTGAAATCTGATAATATAAAACTAAGATAATGAATGAGAAATTTTTGAATTTATCTTTTTTTTATCTTAGTTTTTATTAAATTGAATTTAATAATCAATTACTTTCCAATTGATAATTATCTCGAATTACTATTTAGGTATGTAGTTTCAAATATTTAGGTATTATATTTATAGGTATGTAGATTCAAAATATTGAAGATCTTAAAAAACGCTATTGGTATGGGATAAAGAAACAACTTTTTATAAATATAGCCCTCTTAATATATAATTACATTATGTTATTTAACAAGTATTTAACAGGAAGAGAAAGACGGTTGGGTTTAAGGAGAGTTGCCACAGTTTCCAGTTTCATAGAACTCGTGACTCACAATCTTCTGAGCTTCGGCCTTGATGCAGTCGGGATTGATAGAATCGAATGCTGCATAATTGGTCTTCACGAACACGTAGTATGATTCTGAAAAGTAATAAAAGGTTCTTGTTAAGTTGCTAACGACTTGAATGGTCAATGACATCTACGAATAAATCCTTTACATTTTATTAAATGGTAATAATAACTTACCCAAATAGTGACGTGGGTCATTTTGTCTGCAAGAACGGGCCATGACCATAAGGTCATCTTGGTAGAAGAAATGAAGTCCAGCAACTCCATTATCTTTGTGGTAGATGTTGAAAGCTGCAAAAAATTAATTATTCGTTATTCTTTATTCACATAATTTTTATAATAAGTTGCTTAACTCGTCACTGCTGGCAAATTGAGTGAAAAATCTATACATAGATCGCCAAATAGATTCTTTACATTCGAAGAGATGAGCCTGAACAAAATGTTCTAATATTATGGGTAGTGTTTTTCAAATCATCTTCAGTATTTGATGATAGGTTACCTGATCCGGGGAGGTCCATCAGATGCACTTTGACATTCAATGGATTAACAGTATCAGGCAAAGGGATGACCTCTCCACCATTTATTTCCTTCTTTTCTGTCCTGTAAAAAATAGAGAGAGATGATTTAGCTACATAAAAAGAAAGAATTGTTTCTATTGGGGTATTTTTATTCATTGTAATTATTATTTTACTTACCCGTAATAGGCAGAGTAGTCATAGGTGTTCAGTGTAGCGTTGTCGAACTTAAGAGCAACGCAAGTAGTGGTCTTTTCAACGTCGAAACCATTTCTGAACATCAGATACATAGGTCCGATACTGCGAAGCTGAATAAAAATACTTAGTTAAAATAATTCTACTATTACTAGAATAATAAACATTTTGACTACGGATTGTTCATCAGGATCTGATACAGTGTTCATAGTTAGCTCTACTCTTGTTTCTGAAGTCACAGTGATACGAATGGTACACTCAATACAATGAATTTTAGAGTTGAAAAGATTTCATTCAAACATTTGTTTCATTTCAAGATAAAGGATATCGTAGTTTATATTTAGATACTATCCTCATATCACAACACTTCCTGAATACGTAAGACACCGAAGATCTAGTAACGCAAAAAAGTTAGGATCGACAAATAAAATTTCTAAGACCGAGTGTGTGGGGACCATTTATAACCTAGTTTTTTAAATTAATTTCTGATCATACGTCTGGGCGGTCAAAATGTGTGATGGTGCGATAATAGCAAGAACATACAGTATTAGGATTCAGTTTGGCTAACCTGCAACATGACGGACACCACATCTGATCCGAAACTCGCTTCTGGACTTGGTGAAGGACACCTTCCATGACCTTTTCTGTAGGCCACGGCAGAGGATGCCGCTAAGAAGACGAGGAAGATCTGGATGCTGGGCATCTTGGATGCGTTCTGAGAAAACAAGAAATACCATATGATGTTAATAATTTTCAAATGAGAAATCAAACGTATCTGATAAATTAAATCAAAATATATATAAAAAAATATCATAAATCTTAAGGGTTATTTTCATGAAGGGAAAACAATATCATACCTTGCAGTTTTAAAAAAAATGTTTAATAAAATGAACATTTATTCAAATGAGTCATCAAAAAAATTACTGCGCCGGTGGATCGTTCAAATTCTTTTATTTTTCTTTATAGATTCGAGTTTTTTTAAGTTCCAAGTTATCGGTCGGTTGAAATAAAGAATGTAATTATTATTCATAATACCTGCAGGTATCATGGACACTAATTAGAAAACTAGCAGTTAGGGAAACATCTGTTCAGAATGCCACGAGTTCTAAATACACCCAAAAACTATTTGAACAAACCAAACTTAAAAAATACTAATATCTACAAAATAAAAACCTTTATAATTTAACAAGAAAAATGCTAACGTGTGAAATAATAAAAAATATCATTTATGGATTCATGCTAATAACAAGTAAACGATAAACTCTAAAATGTTCAAACTTGTTTAATTTAAAAAGATACCATCATTAAGGTTCATAAAACGCTCTATCCTTTTTATTTATCAACTACAAAAGTTATTTTCTGTTCATTTCAAAGAAGAGGGTCAGTAAATTCTATGTGGAAACCCTATCTTGAATTTGGTCTGATAAAGTCTATACTAGCATCCAAGGGACTTTTTCTTCATAAACTCCTTTCACAATCGGTTTGTAATATAAAAAGTACTTCAAACTGCACTATCTAACATCGCAAAAGAGAAAAAATATGTTCGAAAAGTCCTTTCATCCACAGAATGAAATGTACCTTCATATTTCCTTAAAATATCTTGAATCCTTTCATTTACAAGATTGTACGAAGAATAAAATTATAGATCTTACTTTTTTCAAACATATATGTTAAGTTTAGCCAAGCCTAGCAGAAAGTAAGTTTAGTTTTCAAATAATTTTCTTTTCAATCTTTTGAAATGGAATTTTTTAAACCAGAATACTGAAATAAATGATAGTATAAAAGATATTGAATGATATTTTACTTACGGTTGACACGTTGTTAATGTTCACAGCACACCAGTATCTAACAGCTACCACAACTACCACACTAACTATGCTCTCTCCAGTCCAAACCAGCCGTTATATTCGGTTGGAAGAAGGGCCAGTGCACCTGCAATGGAAACAACAACGTACATATGAACGGACTGTTCCGGTGCAAACGTACACCTTGTCTGTGTTTGGCATGTGTGTTTTACCAACACGAGTGTTTTACCCACATGAGCTTCTTTTTACATGCTGGTAAAATAATTAGGCTGGTAAAATAATCAGGCTGGTAAAATAATCAGGCTGGTAAAATAATCAGGCTGGTAAAATAATGAGGCTTGTAAAATAAACAGGCTGGTAAAATTATCAGGCTGGTAGAATAATCAGGCTAGTAGAATAATCAGGCTGGTAAAATAATCAGGCCGGTAGAATAATCTGGCAGGTAAAATAATCAGGCCAGTAGAATAATCAGGCTGGTAAAATAATCAGGCTGGTAAAATAATCAGGCTGGTAAAATAATCAGGCTGGTAAAATAATCAGGCTGGTAAAATAATCAGGCCAGTAGAATAATCAGGCTGGTAAAATAATCAGGCCGGTAGAATAATCTGGCAGGTAAAATAATCAGGCCAGTAGAATAATCAGGCTGGTAAAATAATTAGGCTGGTAAAATAATCAGGCTGGTAAAATAATCAGGCTTGTAAAATAAACAGGCTGGTAAAATAATCAGGCTGGTAGAATAATCAGGCCAGTAGAATAATCAGGCTGGTAAAATAATCAGGCCGGTAGAATAATCTGGCAGGTAAAATAATCAGGCCAGTAGAATAATCAGGCTGGTAAAATAATCAGGCTGGTAAATTAATCAGGCTGGTAAAATAATCAGGCTGGTAAAATAATCAGGCCAGTAGAATAATCAGGCTGGTAAAATAATCAGGCTGGTAAAATAATCAGGCCGGTAGAATAATCTGGCAGGTAAAATAATCAGGCCAGTAGAATAATCAGGCTGGTAAAATAATCAGGCTGGTAAAATAATCAGGCTGGTAAAATAATCAGGCTGGTAAAATAATCAGGCTGGTAAAATAATCAGGCTGGTAAAATAATCAGGCCGGTAGAATAATCAGGCTGGTAAAATAATCAGGCCGGTAGAATAATCAGGCTGGTAAAATAATCAGGCTGGTAAAATAATCAGGCTGGTATAATAATCAGGCTGGTAAAATAATCAGGCCGGTAGAATAATCAGGCTGGTAAAATAATCAGGCCGGTAGAATAATCTGGCAGGTAAAATAATCAGGCCAGTAGAATAATCAGGCTGGTAAAATAATCAGGCTGGTGAAATAATCAGGCTGGTAAAATAATCAGGCCAGTAGAATAATCAGGCTGGTAAAATAATAAGGCCGATAGAATAATCTGGCAGGTAAAATAATCAGGCCAGTAGAATAATCAGGCTGGTAAAATAATCAGGCTGGTAAAATAATCAGGCTGGTAAAATAATCAGGCTGGTAAAATAATCAGGCCAGTAGAATAATCAGGCAGGTAGAATAATCAGGCAGGTAGAATAATCAGGCTGGTAAAATAATCAGGCTGGTAAAATAATCAGGATGGTAGAATTATCAGGCTGGTAAAATAATCAGACTGGTAAAATAATCAGGCCGGTAGAATAATCAGGCAGGTAGAATAATCAGGCAGGTAGAATAATTATGCTGGTAGAATAATCAGGCTGGTAAAATAATCAGGCTGGTAGAATAATTATGCTGGTAAAATAATCAGGCTGGTAGAATAATCAGGCCACTAGAATAATCAGGCTGGTAGAATATTCTTGCTGGTAGAATAATCAGGCTGGTAGAATAATAAGGCAGGTAGAATAATCAGGCTGGTAGAATAATCAGGCTAGTTGAATAATCAGGCTGGTAGAATAATCAGGCTGGTAGAATAATAAGGCAGGTAGAATAATCAGGCTGGTAGAATAATCAGGCTAGTTGAATAATCAGGCTGGTAGAATAATCAGGCTGGTAGAATAATCAGGCTGGTAGAATAATCAGGCTGGTAGAATAATCAAGCTGGTACAATAAACAGGCTGGTACAATAATCAGGCTGGTACAATAAACAGGCTGGTACAATAATCAGGCTGGTACATTAATCAGGCTGGTACAATAATCAGGCTGGTACAATAATCAGGCTGGTACAGTAATCAGGCTGGTTCAATAATCAGGCTGGTACAATAATCAGGCTGGTACAATAATCAGGCTGGTACAATAATCAGGCTGGTATATTAATCAGGCTGGTACAATAATCAGGCTGGTACAGTAATCAGGCTTGTACAATAATCAGGCTGGTACATTAATCAGGCTGGTACATTAATCAGGCTGGTACAATAATCAGGCTGGTACAATAATCAGGCTGGTACAATAATCAGGCTGGTACAATAATCAGGCTGGTACAATAATCAGGCTGGTACAATAATCAGGCTGGTTCAATAATCAGGCTGGTACAATAATCAGGCTGGTACAATAATCAGGCTGGTAGAATAATCAGGCTGGTAGAATAATCAAGCTGGTACAATAAACAGGCTGGTACAATAATCAGGCTGGTAGAATAATCAGGCTGGTACAATAATCAGGCTGGTACAATAATCAGGCTGGTACGATAATCAGGCTGGTAAAATAATCAGGCTGGTAGAATAATCAAGCTGGTACAATAAACAGGCTGGTACATTAATCAGGCTGGTACATTAATCAGGCTGGTACAATAATCAGGCTGGTACAATAATCAGGCTGGTACAATAATCAGGCTGGTACAATAATGAGGCTGGTACATTAATCAGGCTGGTACAATAATCAGGCTGGTACAGTAATCAGGCTTGTACAATAATCAGGCTGGTACATTAATCAGGCTGGTACAGTAATCAGGCTGGTACAATAATCAGGCTGGTACAATAATCAGGCTGGTTCAATAATCAGGCTGGTACAATAATCAGGCTGGTACAATAATCAGGCTGGTACAAAAAGCAGGCTGGTGAAATAAACCTGTTGAGTGAATTACACATGCCTGGTACTATAGCAGGTGTCTTTACCGGAACATGTACATTGTACATACAGCACAGTCTTATCCATCCAATCGACCAGAACAACCAGGTCAAGGAGAACATGTGTAAACGGATTAAAATGCTAATATCAAATCTTATAAAATTTAAATTTACATATCCTCTATACGTACTATTTCTACCGTAAATAAAAATAAAGATGAATTTCTAGAACGCTCTGAAACTGTGAGGATATTTTACTTATTTGATCTATTTTATTATTTAAATAACTAACTTTAAGAATAATAAGAAAAATAATTGCTAACGCCCGGAAAATAACAAGGCTTCAAAAAGATCTATTATATTTTAAATAAATAGGACACAGATATAATTAAAAGATGCTCATTAAATATTGTGTTCTTTTCACAAAGAATAAATCATTTCAATTCTCATATTTAAATGTGAATTCTTAATAAAAACCTGTTGTCATTTTCACCCGTTTTTGTATTATCCTCTTCTAATTGAAACTTTACCCTATATTTAAATTTTTTAATTATATAACATGTAAAAATATAAAGGGAAGAAGTGTTTTAAAATGATTGCCATGTATTTTGTTTGAAATGGTTTCTCTTAGTATTCATTTCAATCATACAAAAAAATTAAATCTGATTTAAATTCAGATCATTATCATTATGTCCAATTTATAAACACAATTCACAGTTTTAAAATAATAAATCATTATTAAATTTTAATTTACTATATAAGGTAAGTTCTGAGATGTTAGGGGTAAAACACACATGAGGGTAAAACACACATGGGGGTAAAACACACATGAGGGTAAGACACCCATGGGGGTAAAACACACATGAGGGTAAAACACACATGAGGGTAAAACACACATGAGGGTTAAACACACATGAGGGTAAAACACACATGAGGGTAAAACACACATGAGGGTAAAACACACATGAGGGTAAAACCGACATGCGGGTAAAACATACATGAGGGTAAAACATACATGAGGGTAAAACACACATGAGGGTAATACACATATGGGAGTAAAACACACATGAGGGTAAAAAATACACGAGGGTAAAACCCCTATGAGGGTAAAACACACATGAGGGTAAAACACACATGTGGGTAAAACACTCATGAGGGCAAAACACACATGAGGGTAAAACACAAATAAGGGTAAAAATACATGAGGGTAAAACACATATGAGGGTAAAACACACATGAGGGTAAAACACACATGAGGGTAAAAAATACACGAGTGTAAAACACACATGAGGGTAAAACATACATGAGGGTAAAACATACATGAGGGTAAAACACACATGAGGGTAAAACACATATGGGAGTAAAACACACATGAGGGTAAAAAATACACGAGGGTAAAACCCCTATGAGGGTAAAACACACATGAGGGTAAAACACACATGTGGGTAAAACACTCATGAGGGCAAAACACACATGAGGGTAAAACACAAATGAGGGTAAAAATACATGAGGGTAAAACACATATGAGGGTAAAACACACATGAGGGTAAAATACACATGGGGGTAAAACACACATGAGGGTAAAACACACATGAGGGTAAAACACACATGAGGGTAAAAAATACACGAGGGTAAAACACATATGAGGGTAAAACACACATGAGGGTAAAACACACGTGAGGGTAAAACAAACATGATGGTAAAACATACATGAGGGTAAAAAATACATGAGGGTAAAACACACATGAGGGTAAAAAATACACGAGGATAAAACACACATGAGGGTAAAACACACATGAGGGTAAAAAATACACGAGGGTAAAACACACATGAGGGTAAAACATACACGAGGGTAAATAATACATGAGGGTAAAACCCCTATGAGGGTAAAACACACATGAGGGTAAAACATTCATGAGGGTAAAACATACATGAGGGTAAATAATACATGAGGGTAAAACATACACAAGGGTAAATAATACATGAGGGTAAAACCCCTATGGTAAAACACACATGAGGGTAAAACATTCATGAGGGTAAAACATACATGAGGGTAAATAATACATGAGGGTAAAACCCCAAAACACACGTGGTCGTGTTTAATGTCTAGCGAAATACACGTGCAGAACAAAACACACATGCCTATACCATTCACAGGTGTTGCACCGGATCTAGTTTCTCTTGGTACAGTTGTTGCCTCGGTTTTGGTCCTCCCTCAGATAGTTTGTGTGGTAGTTGTGGTAGCTGTTAGATACTGGTGTGCTGTGAACATTAACAACGTCAAAAAGTAAGTCATTGCTGAACATTTCACCCGTAGGATTCTCTGGAAAGTTCAGTTTACTCATTATAGTATCTTGTGAAGCCAATTGTCGATCTGAATTTAAATGAAAAATTTCAATGGTTTGATTATTTCTATTCAAAGATATCAACGTAGGATAGATTTTTATTCAATTTCAAATATTATTTTTTTATGGTGTTTATTAATATATTTTTTTTCATTTCTGTTGATCGTCGATTTTAAATTTGAATATCGTTATGCATGGAATTTTTCTTATAATAGAGTTTATACAATTTATCAATACATTTGGCATTTTTAAAATTATTGATAAATAGTATTAGAAATTGATTCCTTCGGCCGTTGAACGTTCTATGTAATTGAAAAAAAAAATTCGCTATCGTGTTGCTTTTCTAAATATTCTACCTAGGGTAAGTTCCGAATTATCGGTCAGTACTACATCTTTGGTCATATAAGAAAAAACAATACAAAAATTATTATCATTACACAGTGCTATCAAATACTTCTTCAAACCCGGATTTGCAGAAGTAATAGATAGCACTGTGTAATAATAACAATATTTATATTTGTTTTTCTCATATGACCGTAGATGTAGTACTGACCGATAATTCGGAACTTGCCCAATACAGTTTTTCTGACATTTTTCCCCATTACACCGTAAATACAGTTCACTAATTGTATTGGAATCCATTGTTATATTTATCGAAAATATTAGGGGTTAGTTCCGAGTTATCGAACAGTTTCAAATTTTCGATCTTGTGAGAAAGAGATATATAATAATTATACTAGTTAAAATTTTATATCATATAATTTTTCTTATTTATTTATTTATAAACATAATACGCCCTTATAAATATGACTGTGCTCGGGCTGTCACAGACACAAAGGAACAAATTAAGCCAAAAAAAATCACATACAATATCAGAAACATAGAACTATAAATTTTAAATCGTTATGAAGACTCCTGCCTCAACAGATATATTTGAAAGACTCCCTTAAAAGCTATTAAATTTGGACAATCTCTAATATGAAACGGTATATTATTCCATATCTTAACACCTGTATGCTTTATTGAAGACTTAGACTTGGTTTTCCTATATCTAGGTACAACATAATTATCTCTATATCTAGTTGAAAGATCATGAGTTTGCTGAATAGTTACCAGTGTATTACGGAGTGAAACATCAAATGATTCAGAATTAAAAACTCTATACATGTATACACCTACTGAATACTCATACAACTCGTCTAAGGACAATAACTTCAGGTTTTGAAAGAATTCACCAGTATGTTCCATAAAACCAAGTCCATACACGTATCTAATTGATCTCCTCTGCAAAACTCTAATCTTATTTCTAATATAATCGGGTGCCCCAAACCAAGCCTCAATCGAAAAGTTTAAATAGGGATGAATCAAAGAGAAATATATTGATTTAAGTACTCGAAGAGGAACCTCATTTCTAATCTTATTCAATATACCAAGTGAACGTGAAACCTTCAATGAACTACTGTCAACATGCACTCCAAAATTTAGTTTTCTATCCAAGTGCGTACCCAAAAACTTAACTGTATCAACCGAATTAATTACTGAGCCACCTAACAAAACGGGTGAAGTGAATGCAGGATCGAATGTGATGTGATCGAAAATGTTGGTATGTCCGATAACTTGGGACTTGCCCTTCATGTCTCAACTTAAATAGTTTAATGAGTATTGTAGGTTTTTAGTTAAGGGCATGAAAGAACTTTATAAGAAAAACTAATAGTTTGCGGGACCATTTAATTCACGTTAATAAAACTCAGAAAGTAAGATTGGCCAAAAACGTAAGGTAGAATAATAGCAAAGTTTAATTTTGTGATTATTTATAAAAAAAATGAGCGGAAGAAGATTATAAGAAGGTTATTTGATAAATATCGTGTATTACTCTGATCTAAATAAAATAATAAAACACTTTTTTCAATCAACTTATAGTCTGAATAGTCTTTTTATTCAGGTGGAAAAAATATTTTTCGGTGAATTGTCTCGATCAAATTCACTTTAGATAATTTGTATCATTCTGTAAATAGTGGAACTGGAGAGAAATAATAATTTTAAAAATGTCAAATGCATTGACTCGTAAAGCACATACCTTCGCCGCCATTCCAAACCATTTAATCTTTTTTTGAACCTTGACTTTCGATCCGATCGCCTTTGGTTGAATACTTTTTAAATAATTGATAACCTTGACCTTTGACCCGATCGCCTTTGGTTGAATACTTTTTAAATTATTGATAACCTTGACCTTTGACCCGATCGCCTTTGGTTGAATACTTTTTAAATTATTGATAACCTTGACCTTTGACCCGATCGCCTTTGGTTGAATACTTTTTAAATTATTGATAACCTTGACCTTTGACCCGATCGCCTTTGGTTGAATACTTTTTAAATTATTGATAACCTTGACCTTTGACCCGATCGCCTTTGGTTGAATACTTTTTAAATTATTGATAACCTTGACCTTTGACCCGATCGCCTTTGGTTGAATACTTTTTAAATTATTGATAACCTTGACCTTTGACCCGATCGCCTTTGGTTGAATACTTTTTAAATTATTGATAACCTTGACCTTTGACCCGATCGCCTTTGGTTGAATACTTTTTAAATTATTGATAACCTTGACCTTTGACCCGATCGCCTTTGGTTGAATACTTTTTAAATTATTGATAACCTTTAGTTCTAATATTTTTGAGTTATGCGAATAACAAGATTACAAATAATTTATAATAACAAGATTACGAATAAATGCCGATCAAAGCACAACCTTCCGTATTTTTGCGAAGATAACGAAAAATATTTCCGACCAGTACATAACCTTCCGTATTTTTGCAGTGGCAATTATACAAATTGCATTATAAAAAATGACATACTATATATTCTTTATTGATTTCAGAATTTGTTTTAGAACTATTTGGGATCATTTTGTTAAATGGAAAAAAATAGGGAAAATGGAGACAAATATTTATTTATTCTTAAATATGTTTCTCAAGTGCCTTCCTGATCTTGGTAAAACATTTCAAAGAAAGATACCTACAAATGATTTAACTAATGCCACGTACACACTATCAAACATTTCGAAAATTAGTTTTTCAAACTGGATAGAAATAGTTTTAGAGTTTGAAGAGATCCAACATGATGTAAAATTGTTTGTGAAACAATAGAATCGAAAACTAAATTATTCTACATGTTCTGGAAAGCAATAAAATTTATTTATATTTCTCATTTTCAAATTTTCCAAACCATTAGTCCAGTTTTTGCATTTAAGCCTTTAAAATCTTTTCTGAGCGACCGGCAACATTGCTTATGTGTGGACGCAGTTTCATTCCTTCGTTGAAGCTAGTGTTATCTTATCTTTAGCTATGTGCTTTCTTTCTAGCTATGTGCTATCCTTAGTTTTGTGCTATCCTTAGCTATGTGCTATTTTTAGCTTTGTTATGTGCTATTTTTATCTAAGTGCTATCTTTGCCTACGGGCTATGTTTAGCTATGTACTATCATTACCTATGTGCAATCTGCAGCTATGTGCAATCTGCAGCTATGTGCAATCTGCAGCTATGTGCAATCTTCAGCTATGTGCTATCTATAGCTATGTTCAATATTTAACTATGTGCAATCTGCAGCTATGTGCATAGTGCAATCTTTAGCTACATGATATCCTCAGCTATGTGCTATCTTTAACTATGTGCTATCTTTAGCTATGTGCTATTTTTAGCTATGTTATATGTTATTTCTATCTACGTGCTATCTTTGCCTACGGGCTATGTTTAGCTATGTGCTATCTTTATCTACGTGCTTTCTTTATCTACGTGCTTTCTTTATCTACGGGCTATAATGTTTAGCTATGTGCTATCTTTAGCTATGTACTATCTTTACGTGCTATCTCTATTTACGTGTTATCTTTATTTACGTGCTTTCTTTATCTATGTGCTATCTTTATTACGTGCTTTATTTATTTACGTGCTATCTTTAGAAGCTGGTCTCATGGTTTGGTACACGGGTTTTGATTATAAGGAATATGTATGACATTCATTCCATTTATTCGGTCTTTTCTTCGATTATGAGCAAATTTAACTGTGAAGATGACAAAACTGTCTCACCAGAAAGAAGTTTGCTTCTTTCCAAACATTTTCACTTTCTTTTGAAGGATCAAAGAGTACATTTTCAGGTCCTTGTGGACGAGTCGTCTCATGGTTCTGGGACTCAGATTAGCTGCTTTAGCTAGCTACCTAATTTATATTTTTATGGGTTTCTCCTAATCATCTTTCGATTACGTTTGGATTACTTGAAATCATTGGTCAATGATTTCAAGACGGTCGCTCTCGCAATTGACAGTATCTTTGCAATAGCGGAATCCAACTATAGCTGCTCTTTTGTCTGACGTTATGAATGGCCAATTACATATTAACAAAAACAAATTGTGATGTGATATGGACAACTGTAGGTACGGACTGAGATGTTGCCTTTTACATCTCTCAAAACAAGGCCAATATTATATTACCATGTATTTTGTGAGGTTTGATGTTTCGACACCTAACTAATATTTTATTTGTTGTGAATAAGTAAATTATTTTGGATCATGGAAAAATATTTTTAAATAATGATTTTATTATACTACTCAAATATAGGTACACACAATTATCATTACAAATTAATCAATAACGCAATGTATTAAATAATTATACACTTAACAGTTTTTGCATGATAATGAATCAAGAATTATCTTTGAAGTGCGAACATGATAATCTGCGACATGTTCATCTGCGTTTTCGCTGAACATTGAAGAAGCAATTACACACTGCCCTGAAAACGGTGACAGGACAATAACCCCCTGTGCAAAAAAAACCCCACGGTCAAAAACCCCCCGTGCAATATACCCCCGGACAAATAAAATCTCGGGTAAAACAAAAACCCGGACAAATAACCCCCAGACAAGAACCCCCCAAGCAAAAAACCCCCAGTGCAAAAAACCCACGGTCGTTATAAATAGTCTAATTCAATTTTATTAATTTTCATTACTTTTTTATTAATAAATTTCTATATGATATAAATATAAAGAGCTATAGTGCACCTAAGGTTAGGTTAGTGGTCCGATTGGGGGGTTGGGGGTTGCTAGCTCCCCCCCCCCCCTGGCCATGTTTGATAGAGACAAAATGTATACTGTACTTATTTTTACTATAAAATAGGTAATTTTTTCTATAGCCTTGATTGTCTTCAAATTTTAAACACATGTCACTTATATTCTATTATTCATGATATAATTAGTAGGTAAATAAATCTATGAGAAAATTTTAGGGCAAGTTTTTATCAACCATACCATAAACTAACATTACGTTCGAAAATTTACATTAGATTTACGAAAACAATATTTTTGAATATCTTCATTACGTATTTCAAACTTCATTCCGATCAATCAAGTATTCGTTAAAATAAATTATCTAAAATTTTACATTAAATTCGCCTTTTATGTGTAAAAAACATTATTCCCATTAAAATAGAGTTTGTAGTAGTAATGACTACAAATCTGAAGCCAATCAGACTGATTAAATTTCAAGGAAATATTATTATCCTATAATAACAGAACAGAATAGATTTTAGTTGATATCCATGATACCTGCAGGTATCATGGATATCAACTATGCTACAAGGTTTTAGGAGACATTCATTATTTTATCACATGTTATTTTAAAATGCTATTTTATTTTAGAATAATACTGCGGATGGTCATATTTTAGGCAGCATTTATTTATATATCATCGTGTTATTGGCATAACTCTAAAAGTATTCAACCCAATTGTCTAAAATTTTGTGGGACGATTGGTCAATGTCCAGGAACCATCTGGAAGAATTTTGAGAGCGATACAGTCAATGGTCAAGTTCATTCTTAGATAAAGAACTCAAAAAGTATTTAACCATATTGCATGAAACTTGGTGGGACGATTAGTCATTGTCCAACTACCAGTTTATTAGATTTTGGGAGTGAACGGGTCAAAGGTTGAGGTCAAGATCAATTATAAGTGGCGGCGAAGGTATGCGCTCTACCGAGTGCACGTAATCCAGTTTAATATACTATTATAAGTTGTATCGAGCCGTATAAAATTTTCTATCGGAAAATTACGAGAGTCAAATTTCCGAGGTTCAAATTACCATGGGGACAAATTACTCGGGATCAACCGTGGTTCAAATTACCAAGGGTCAAATTGCCCAGGGTTTAAATTACCGGATATCAAATTACCAGGGGTCGAATTGCCAGGGTCAAATTAGCGGGGGTTAAATTACTCGAGGGTCAAATTACCAAGGAGTCAAATTATTCGGTGGTCAAATTACCTAACACCGTGTGTTATGTTCGAAAGGGGGACAAAAGCCCACACGACAAAATCCCACACCGACAAAAGCCCACACCGACAAAAGCCCACACCGACAAAAGCCCACACAGACAATTATTGCAGGCTTTTCACTGGGAACTGTGGAAAAGTAATGAATCACTACAGGGTCTTCACTTGGAACTGTGGAAAAGTAACGAATTACTACAGGGTCTTCACTGGGAACTGTGGAAAAGTAACGAATTATTGCAGGGTCTTCATTGGGAACTGTGGAAAAGTAACGAATTACTACAGGGTCTTCACTTGGAACTGTGGAAAAGTAACGAATTACTACAGGGTCTTCACTTGGAACTGTGGAAAAGTAACGAATTACTACAGGGTCTTCACTTGGAACTGTGGAAAAGTAACGAATTACTACAGGGTCTTCACTGGGAACTGTGGAAAAGTAACGAATTATTGCAGGGTCTTCATTGGGAACTGTGGAAAAGTAACGAATTACTACAGGGTCTTCACTTGGAACTGTGGAAAAGTAACGAATTACTACAGGGTCTTCACTGGGAACTGTGGAAAAGTAATGAATCACTACAGGGTCTTCACTTGGAACTGTGGAAAAGTAACGAATTACTACAGGGTCTTCACTTGGAACTGTGGAAAAGTAATGAATTACTACAGGGTCTTCACTTGGAACTGTGGAAAAGTAACGAATTACTAAAGGGTCTTCACTTGGAACTGTGGAAAAGTAACGAATTACTACAGGGTCTTCACTTGGAACTGTGGAAAAGTAACGAATTACTACAGGGTCTTCACTGGGAACTGTGGAAAAGTAACGAATTACTACAGGGTCTTCACTGGGAACTGTGGAAAAATAACGAATTATTGCAGGGTCTTCACTGGGAACTGTGGAAAAGTAACGAATTACTACAGGGTCTTCACTTGGAACTGTGGAAAAGTAACGAATTACTACAGGGTCTTCACTTGGAACTGTGGAAAAGTAACGAATTACTACAGGGTCTTCTCTTGGAACTGTGGAAAAGTAATGAATTACTACAGGGTCTTCACTTGGAACTGTGGAAAAGTAACGAATTACTACAGGGTCTTCACTTGGAACTGTGGAAAAGTAACGAATTATTGCAGGGTCTTCATTGGGAACTGTGGAAAAGTAACGAATTACTACAGGGTCTTCACTTGGAACTGTGGAAAAGTAACGAATTACTACAGTGTCTTCACTGGGAACTGTGGAAAAGTAACGAATTACTACAGGGTCTTCACTGGGAACTGTGGAAAAGTAACGAATTATTGCAGGGTCTTCACTGGGAACTGTGGAAAAGTAACGAATTATTGCAGGGTCTTCACTTGGAAATGTGGGAAAGTAATGAATTATATTTCTTGAAGTATTGAACAAATATTTTTGAAAATATGCTTTTCTAACTGTTATACTTAATATTTATTACCAGTGTTTTTCTTTCCAGCGTCACTTGCATTCATTCAGTGAAAAGATGGATTCAGTGAAACGTTTTGTGGTCCTATGACAAACTGTGGTCTGTGGGTAAAAGGTAGCATCCAGGTCAAAATAGTTCAAAATAATGAGCGATACTGGTTCAATGATTGAAATTGGTTGTAAACAGCAGGGATGTAGAATTATCATGTGCTGGGTTGGTTAAATCAACAGTTAAATTATTTCCCACTGGTTTATTGTAAGAGCCTTAATAAATCAAGAATTAGGCTTATTAGCTGTTATTAGGCTTTACGTAATTAGTATGCCCTCGAAGCTATGAGCTTGTTTGGGCCTATACAGGGTGGCGCAAAAAAAAGAACATTTTCAAACTAGTTTATTTTAAAAACTATCACAGCTAGAAAATTTCAAAAATCCCTGTTTTACTCATTTGCTCTTTCTGCATCTATCTTGAAAATCTGTTAAAAGTTACGACAAAAAATTAACATCCTGCAGCGAATTTAAAAAAAGGTAAATAAAAAGGTCTTGCGCGATGACTAAAAACACAAAAAAGTTCATAATAGGAATAATTCATTTTCATATGGTAGTAGTAAAAATTAAATCCTACTATTTTTCATTCAATTAACGTTTTTGTTATTGGCTCTTTCATTCATGGAAATACATCTTCATTACGAAGTCTTCCACAAAAGGTGCATTTCTTTGCAGAAACCATTTTGTAAAATTTAGATGGTGAGGTAAATCAGTTATAAGGGTTCAAGCCTTATATGATTCTTGAAAGGATGATATCTCAAATAATGTTTAACAATTCGGTGAAATGAGTCTTAAGTGATGTTTAATCCTTACCTTCTGATTGATATTTTTGTATTCTCAATAAGCTGTTATTATTGACTAATTTGAAAATGGGTCTTCTTTTTATTTGCGCCACCCTGTATATATCTTCTTTTTGTAAACTGTTTAGTGTAAAATATAAACATGTAAGACCATGGGAGGCCCTGGCCCACGGTCAATGTAAAGGGTGCTATATGTCAATAAATAAATAAATAAATTATCAGTTTCACTGAGAAGACCTGATTTATCCACCTTGACTACTCGTTTTAGTCTGTCTGTTCATTTAAACTGAAGAAAAAGCCTCCAAAATCCCTCACAAAGCTCATGAGCAACACCCTGGAAGAATAAGTTGCTAGCCTCAATTGGTACCAAATCATCACTGCTGTTACTGGCATTATACCAATATCCCTTTGCTTATATCGCAGCTGAAGAAGAGGCATTCGAGAACAAATTGAAAACCATCACGAGACAACTTTTCCGTTCATTTTTTGAATTTAGAATTTTTCCCTCAAATTTCAGAATTTAGGCATTAGTAATAATATAATAATAACTATATGACTTCATAAGCATCTGGTAAATTCCACAATTCTCAGTGAAGACATGGTACATAGATGTATAATCGTCCCGTGACTTCGTTCATAATGGCTGTCGAATTTTTCGTATATAACAGAGCAGCTACATGCTGTGCTTATAATTTTTAATACAAAACTGAAGTTATTAGATTTTTCTTATCAAATGAGTGTTGATAATAAATTAAGTAAATAGATAAAAGTCAGTGGATGATGTTAATAACTAGTTATATGAAAAAAGTGATCTTTTTTTTAAAAGAAAATAGAAATAGTTCATAATGATTAATAAAAAAATAATTATGAAGCCTTCAAACATATAGTTTGGACTGGAGATATATTATTATCAGGGTTTTTCTGTATGTTATTAATTCGAACATTAATCTAAACTGATTATTATCGAAATTCATATTTCAAAAAATTCAGAATTTATATTTTCACTGAAATCGCCCAGGTAACAATGAGATATTCCCGGGATATTCCCTCGATATCTATATATTCCTTCATTATCAGCTATCGTAAAATGATATCGAGGGAATATTCCAGGAATTAGTGAAAATTAGTTGATCTCCTAAAGATATCGAGGGAATATTCCAGGAATTAGTGAAATTAGTTGAACCCCTAACGATATCGAGAAAATATTCCAGGAATTAGTGATAATTAGGTGATCCGAATCAATATCGAGGGAATATTCCAAGGATTAGTGAAAATTACTTCACCCATGCACTAACGATATCGAGGAAATATTCCAGGAATAAATGAAAATTAGTTGATCCCTTAATGATATCAAGGGAATATTCCAGGAATTAATGAAAACTAGTTGATCCCTTTCCGATATCGAGGGAATATTCCAGGAATTAGTGAAAATTAGTTGATTCCCTATCGATATCGATGGAATATTCCAAGAATTACTGAAAATTTGTTGATCCCCTAAGGATATCGAAGGAATATTTCAGGAATTACTAAAAATTAGTTGATTCCCTAACAATATCGAGGGAATATTCCAGGAATTAGTGAACAATAGTTGATCCCCTAAAAAATATAAAAGAAACAATTATAAAAGAAAAAAAGAAATAATCTATGAAATATGAAACTATATTTATCGATGATAACCTAAAGATAAACTTGAGTTATCATATTGGATAAAGTTCATTAAAAATCTTACTTCTACTGTGTCAAGGATAGTCGAGTGGTTAGCGTCGCAAGGAGTAGTAAACAAGGTACTTGTTCAAGACCCGGTAACATCTCCATTTTCTTTCCTTTTTTTTTTGTAAATAACAATATGTTTCATTCAACTAATTCATCTAAAGTCAAACGTACACGTACAAATGCAGTATATGCTAGGAAATATTAATTTTGGTATTCTTATTTTTATATCCTTCCTCTATTCTAGATATCCAGGGAATATTCCCATTTGATCCCCTCGATATTGAGGGAATATCCCCTCACTATCCCAATTTTAATCCCTTGTTATTGAGGGAATAATAATTTCGGTATTCCTTGCCCTTCCCTTGTAATCGAGGGAATATTCCAGGGATAATATATTTAAATCCCATCATTATTCCCTCGATATCATTTGGGGATATCCCCATATCGCAAAAACGTCGAAATAGGGCATCCCATAGATAACGCTGGGGATATCGAGGGAATAATCCAAGGGAATTTTCCCGGAATATATAATATAATGATTTTTTGTTATGTATCATCTAATCTTTGAATTTAAATTGTATGTTATATTTTATTCATTTATTTATTTCATGTGGCACCCTCTTACAATATATCAAGGGCCGGGAGCCTCCCATGATCGAACAAAAGTATACTATAAATTCTATTACATATACATTTCAAAAAATTAAAAAAGAGGAGCCACATGGCCCGGGAAAGCTTAAAGCTTTAAGGGCAGTCTAAAATAAAAGAAGGGTAATCATTTTAATGAAATCAACAATAGTTATAAAGATAAATCGTTAGAAATGTCTATTATGGTAAAATATATACTATTTCATTAAATAAATCAGAAAGTTTGATTGTAGGATAAATATGAAGATTCTATATAAAAAAACCCTCTTTGAGAATCCATTAAATTCTTTTTAAAATGCAATTTGAATGTATATATTAATTTGAAATATTTTAAATTGTTGTTAATAGTTTCGGTGCTGCGTATATGATACTTGATTTGGTTTTAGTTTTATTAAATTTAGGTAGAGTTACATTTGAAACAGTTCTAGATAAATGATCATGCTGATTTGTAAGAGAATTTACGTAATTTATTAAATGGGATCATAAGGTGGCATAATTGAAGTTCTAAACATGTGACAACCAATCTTCAGTTAATAGAGCGACGTGACACTTAAAAATCCTATATCCATATAGCTACAGTTGGGCAGTGTGAGCTAAATAGTCACTACAGTTGATAATCCTAACAGCTCTCTTGTTCAGTATAATCGTTTTATCTCTAACCATACCAAACATGGATGGACAGGAGAATAATACAGCAAAATCATAACTTCACGAGGTAATAATATATTAAGTCTGCTGAAAACACCTAATGACTTAGAAATCCTTGTAAAAACCACGCTGACATTTTCATTGTTCATTAAACCTGAGATTTTGGTCCACAATTAAGCCTAAGAATCTAGCAGATTTTACACATTTAATCTCATTATTATTTTCCCGAATAGAAGCAAGATTATAGGACAAAGTATGTGAAAAGACAATATATATAGTTTTTCAACGTTCAATATAATTTCATTCGGCACAAGCCAGTTATTTACTGTCACAAGTTCTGAGTTGACAATATTATGAATATCATTTATTAGGCTTCTAGCCCAGGCAACAAGTATTATTCCTGGGATAGAGAGGGAATAACCCAGGGCAGAAGGATATATTCCTGGAATATTCCCTTAATATCCCAGGAAGAAATCCTTGCTGCCTGGTAGGTATGGTACAAGATATAGTGGAATCATCAACAAACAGTATGAATTTAAAGTAAGTAGAACAAAGTGGGAAATCATTTATAAATATTAAAAAGAGAAAGGGCCCTAAAATACTCCACTGGGGCACTCCACACGTCTGCTCTTCAGACATCAACGTGATGACAAATATGAACGAAACCATGAAAGTGGAATTTCCCTTATTCCGTATGAATTGAGTTTGGATAGTTAAATAGAGTGGGAGATCGAATCATATGCCTTTCAAAAATCCATGAACATATCAAAATGCAAGTCTCCATTGTCAACTCCTTGTAAGAAAGTGAGAATTGTGTGGGATGTGCTATGATTAGCGCGGAACCCAAATTGGTTAGGATGGAGTATTTGATGCATATTTAGGTAATTCACCAATTGACTAGGCACTATTTTCTCGTAAATTTTGGAGAAGTTTGGTAGCATTGAGATAGGTAGGTAAATTCTAGGTAAATTGCTCGAAAACAATTGCTCGAAAGACAATTGCTCGAAAACAATTGCTCGAAAAACAATTGCTCGAATGAACAATTGCTCGAAAGACAATTGCTCGAAAAACAATTGCTCGACCGAACAATTGATCGAATGAACAATTGCTCGAATGACCAATTGTTCGAATGATCAAATTGTTCAGTATTCAATTTAATAAAAGCCAGTTAGACATGAAGTTGGATCACTTCAATTAGCTGCACCTAACCACTCTGGTTTCGAATTAGTAAATTTATAATAACTGCATTTCATATTTTTTATCGCTATTTACTATCAATCATATTACTGTTTTTAAATTTTAATCTTCCTGGCTTTCTTATTTTTATTGAATTGGAATGATGCAGTAATTTTGGGTAATAAAATTTTCGTTTTATTTTGTCAGTCAATACCTTCACTGGGTTCCGACGAGAGGTTCTTGGGGCTTGTTTAGGGTTGTTAGGTTAAGAAACTCAGCTATGGGAACAGCCTATCCCAGGATGGAGGGAGGGGTTGTTCCCGACACGTTTAGCATAACCTCTGGTATCCGTGTCCCTTGTTTTATTGAATTTTCCCTTCTCTGTAGCCATTATCTGGTTGACTATTCCTCTTCTTGTACTTTAGTCGATTTATAATTCGAAACTTGATTATTTGAGCAACTGTTATATGATTCGATCTTTTATGCAACAATTTAAATTTTATATGTCCTGTTTTATCTAAGATTTTTAACCTTTCTTTTGATAACGGAACCTATCCAGATATTTTTAAGGTCGCAAGAGTTATTCCTATTTTTAAATCAGGCGATAGATTAGACGCCAATAATTACAGACCTATAACAACTCTCCCTATTTTTAATAAAGTCTTTGAAAAAATTTTATACTCTGGGATAAATGATTTTATTACCACAGATAGAATTTTAACTGATCATCAGTATGGTTTTAGATTAGGAAAATCTACCAACTTAGCTATTTTAGAATTTTTATCTTATGTTTTTAATTCTATTCAAGAAAACTCGTTTTGTATTGCTTTATTTTTAGATCTTAAGAAAGCCTTTGACACCTTGGATAAAGATCTCCTTCTGAGAAAACTTGACCACTACGGTGTCAGGGGTAATTTTAATTCTCTTCGATTAAAGTGTTCCCTCCCACCTATTTTAATAATGTTCAACTAGAATATGTAAATGATTTTAAATACCTAGGCCTTTTAATCGACAATAAACTATCTTTCAAACCGCATATTGACACAATAACTAGGAAACTCAGCCAAGTGACAGGTGTCATTTATTCAACCAAACCCTATTTTAATAGAAAGTCATTAATTTTAATCTACTATTCATTAGCTTATTCTATTTTTACACAGTCTATCATTTTTTATGGCAAAACTTTTAACGTCCATTTAAGTCGCATCAGAATTTTATTAAATGATATTCTAAGAATTATTTTAAATGTAAAAAAGAGATGAAAATTTTACTCCTTTAATGCCAACCAACACAATGTATTTTAAACTTAGGATTCTTAAATTAGATGATGTATGCGATTATTTTTTATTATCGTTTTTAAGGAGGGCACTTTTTTATAAACCAGATCTTTTAGAACAATATTTTATTAATTTTATCCCTTCCCATAACCATCACACAAGGGGCACAAATTTGAACCTTCCTCCTATTAGATTAGAAAGTCAAAAGAAATTTTACTATTTTTAGATCAATAGAAGCTTTTAATAAACTTCCAGAATTTTTAAGACAACCAATGTCAAACTATGTTTTTAAAAAGAAATATAAAGATTACTGTTTTAACCAATATAGAGAAATTTTAATACCGGTAACTTATGTAGGTTTTTATTATTTCTTGTGTACTATTTTTTCAATTTATAGATTCTATAAGCTTTTAGACTTTTTCAGAATCAACTGCATATACATATATTATTTACCATTATTTTTAATGTCTCAAAAGGTTTTTTATATAAATTTTTTTAACTATGTATATGTATGTAACAGTTTCTCAATAAACAATGTTAATTAGATAATATTGTTTAAAGTCAGTTCATCAAGAATTGAAATCTTTTCAAATAGTTGCATCTAATCGTCTTTTTTTTCTAATTATTAATTAATAATAACTGTATTTAATATATTTTATATTATCTGAACGATTGATCATTCGATCAATTGTTCGTTCGAGCAATTGTTTTTTGAGCAATTGTCTTTCGAGCAATTTTTTCTTCGAGCAATTGTTTTTTGAGCAATTGTTTTCGAGCAATTGTCTTTCGAGCAATTGCTTTCGAGCAATTTACCGGCTACCCTATAATTATTAGTTAAATCGCTGTTACCTCCATTATAAATTGGTACCAGTACCACGTAAGCACTCTTCAACATATTAGGAAAGATGCCACTAGAAACAGATTTGTTAATTAATTTGGCTAACACTGGAGACAACAGATTTAATTTAATTTAATTTAGTTATGTATATAGTGCAGTTTCTAAAGAATTTTTTATTTCATTTTTCAAATGAATTGATTTATTTTTTACACCGGAAGGAGAAGTTAAGAATATATCTCTAGCCCTCATTTAAAGTACCCCCAAAACCCCCTCTCCCTCTCAGTTTTTAGGGGTCTTTTACCCCTCTCTCCCTCCCTCACAATGTTCCAGTTACCATTGAATTGTTAACCTCTCCAGTCCTGAACTATAAGTCTAACCCATGTATTTTTCACAGGTTCAACTGAAGTTGCCGGGAGGGAGAAGGTTTTCCAATATAACAATGAAAGTTCGAGCACCTGTACCAGATACAAACACCTGTGAGATACATAGCTGGTCTCTCCTCTTACTCACCTAGTTTGAAATGAATACATATTAAAAACCTGTATGACTTTAATTTAATCCTATCGTCCTTTATGGTACACTCAAACTTAGTCTAAGAATATTAAAGGAGAAAACTTTAAAGATGATCAAATACGGATGGATTTAAGAGCACAAAACCTTCAACCTTTAAAGAAAAGATAGAAATTAATGGTAAAGATACATTTAAAATATATAAAAAGATTATTGTTGCTATATCTATATACTTTAAACACTGGTAATCTTGTAACTTGCTTGTGTATTTGAATACTGAAGAAATAAAAATTAAATATAGCCTATTTTCCCATTAAATGCCAAATTAATGAAAGAACTATAATATACCACATAATCAAAAAAAAATTGTGAAAATAATAATTTATTAATAGAGTGAAAATCATTGCATATTGAAGAAATTAAGCATTCGATTTGTTAAAAAATCATTATATAAAGTAAATGCTGACCCAACGGGTCACTGGCAGTATGGTATATTCTAAAAATTAAGCAAATATTTTGTATCGAAATATCTGATGAATTATAGTAATATTTGAAAAAATTTAAATTGGAAAATTATTTTCAAAAGTTAATTTAATCACAACGTTGAAGGTATATTTGGATCTTTTTTGGAATTAGGGCACATTGTATTTGCCGATTAATTTGCAAAGAATAAACAGATACAGGTATCATATATACAAGGCTACGACATATTGATTGAGAATGCTAAATAAATTATCCGTCTGTTTAAACCATCAACATGCAAACAATATTTGAACTAGCAAGAAAAGTGCATACAAAAGAAGAAGCAGTGAAATATTTACAAGAAAGAAATATTTACATGTGGAGATCATACAGTGGAATACAATCTTTGTCAAAAAAATTACAAGCATTTAACAGTTAATCATTCAGAGAATTTCAAGACATTGCAGACTTTTATCCAATAAATAATTAATTTTTATGTTTTTTTTATTGTATTCGTACTAATCCTTAACTTAACTTTGTATTTATGATACCTGTATCTGTTTATTCTTATTTATTCAATGTGCCCTAATTCCAAAAAAGATCCGAATATTTTACTTTTTAAATTTCAAAAGCTCCAAAATACTTTAATCCTAAAAATCCTTCAACGTTGAGTTTAAATAAAATCTTGAAAATATGAGCATTTTGCTGGTTCCTATTTCAATGGAAAATTATTGTAAAGCATTGTGAATTTATGCGCGTTAAACAATTGATAACATAAAGAAATATTCATTCAACCTAATTTTTACAGGATTTTAGTCAAAAATTAACATGAAAACTTATAGGAATCAATTGAAAGAAGATAATTTAACATTATGAAAATTAACAGCCACACTCTGAAACATGGTAATATTTCAATTGCGCAGTTTAGATGCGTAGTAGATCTTTGAGTCTAAAAAACAGGTATTAACATTTTGTTTTCAATGATTTTTGACTTATTAGATAGGTAGGTTTGTTTTCATAATAATTATTAATAGTTAAAATTACGAAACGTGGAGTATTCTATCAGAGATTAACTAAAATAGAGCTAGAATAGAAGACTTGGCAACATTGCACACTGAGCAGCTGTAGAGATAAATAAATGGTAGGTACGTATTATATTATATGATAGTGAACGTGGCATTTATTTATTGATATCTTGATAAATCTTAAATAAGGAATATTCACATTTAATTATTCAGATTTTTAAGAGTAAACAAAGTTGCTTCATTAATTTAAAACGAAGAAATAAAGTACCTAGGTATATACAAATATTTAGTACAATAGCGGAAAATTCATTATTGTTAGATAGATCAAATATGTTTTAAATATCGCTTATTTCGAAAGACAGGTTGAATTTCGAAAAATCTTTTTAAGACTAAAAATTCGCCATCAATTCAATTAATTTGTAAAATTTCATTTCATTAGATAATACTTTTCAGATTAATATTGATCCAAGTTAAGCCAAAATTACCTACGAAATAATTTTTGTTTTTAATTATATGTGAGTATAGATTGAAAATTGTACTCATCTCAGATTCCTTTTTTAAAATTAGTAGTAAAATTTTGTTATTAATTACTACTAAGAATTTTGTAATATATTTTGATATTAAAAATTGACTAATTTATTGAAATAAGTGTACAGATAAAAAAATTACCTTTTTGGAAGTTTTCAGTGACGTTAACTATGACATTTTATATCCACATGTCAATTAACTTATTTAAAAATACACAAATATACATAGTTTCAGTAAATGTGAAATTATTTCATTCTCACAGAGATACTATCTCTTAAAAAAGGATAGGACATGTTATTGGACAGTTCCACATTTTCGATCATATAAGAAAAAGGTCCATTATTCATTATTTAACTTCTATTAATTTTAAATGGCTTTAATGATACTACAGAGTATCATGGATTTATTTATTCATACACTATGCAGATCTCTACAGTGTACAGAGAAAACATCTATTCATACACTATGCAGAAAGAGAATCATACATTTTTCCATATACTATACTCTATACAGATAGAGAGAGAATCATACTATATACATTTTGAATTTAGATAAGTAAATTTATAACTTCCGTAGAAAAACTCCAAGCATTTAAAAAAAATGTTTTACTCAATACAGCTTATGTTTATCAACATTTTAAACTCCATCAAATTTGATAGACTAGGTATATTTGTTTCTAATCTATGTGCTTTTAAAGACTTTTGTATTCAATACATACTCATTACTCAGTTTTGTTTTCGAGTCAAAAATTTGTAGTCCAAAGAAAAAGAATGATCAACGTTCGTTTATTTGAATGTCAGTTATAGGTAGTTAAAGCAAAGATATAATATCTTTGGTTAAAGTGTTAATACCTTCTACCTATATGTGAATCGTTGATTGTAGATAATATGTTCAAAGAATTTGAACCTTCTAAAACTCTTTTGTACCTTAGTAGAGAAATGATTTAGTTAAGATAAAAATGAAAGGTTAGAATCAAAAGGTGTAATTAAAAAGTTGTTTTATGAGGGCCGCAGTTAAGAGTTAAATAATTGGGTAAAGAGAGAAAACTTATAATACAAATTTTAGTTACAACTTTAACTAAAGTCGAACAAATAACTTTTAGTTATAAAATTCTAACCGAAAATTAAAGAAAAAGAGCGTGCAATTTTTTTTTCAGCGTCAGCTATTAACTATTGGTGCACACCGAGTATCAAAAACTAAAAGCGTATCAAAAAATATCTACTGAAATAAATTTTAAGAAATTTAAGATTAATGATCCTATAAGAGTCCTAGATTTTAGTTTTATAGAGATTCTCGTTACATATGTAATAATCCATAATTATTGCATCATCTTGGTCTGTACGTAGCTAGGTCATCTCTATTTTCGTCAAGTGGACTAAATTTCCTCTCGCCAGATCGATATTCTGGTTGAGTTTATAGTGGAAAGTCCCCATTTATCGGCCACTTACGAGGTTTCCTTCAAACTATTATTATTGTTTAACTCTCCTCTCTACTAATGCATATACGACAGAACCAACTAAAAGATAACATTCGAATCTTTCAAACCATATAAAGTACTATGCAATTCGTTTAGTATAAATTAATCTACATTGAATCAAATATTATATCTGAAAAACTCCAATTATCGACATGTTGAAACCAAATATCGTCACACGTTATTACCCATTTATCGTCATGTGTCAATACATGGGTGATATCGTCCATGGGAATAAAATTTTCATTGAGCAGCTGGCAGGATGTGGGAAAATCAGATAAAATGGAGGAAAATCAGGTAGAATGGAGGAAAATCTGGTAGAATGGGGAAAATTCAGGTAGAATGGGAGAAATTAGGTAGAATGGAAGAAATTAGGTAGAATGGGGGGAAATTAGGTAGAATGGGGGAAATCCAGTAGAATGGGTGAAAATTAGGTAGAATGGGGGAAAATCATCAATAGAATGGGGAAAATCGGGTAGAATGAGGGAAATTCAGGTAAAATTGGGAAAAATTAGGTAGAATGGGAGGAAATTAGGTAGAATAGGGGGCAATTAGGTAGAATGGGGAAAATTAGGTAGCTAGAATGGGGGAAAATCAGGTAGAATGGGGGAAATTAGGTAGAATGGGGGAAAATCAGGTAGAATGGGGGAAATAAGGTAGAATGGAGGAAATTAAGTATAATGGGAAATCAGGTAGAAGGGGGAAAACAGGTGGAATGGGGTAAATTAGTTAGAATAGGGGAATATAAGGTTAGAATAGGGTAAATTAGGTAGAATAGGGGAAAAGTTGGCTGAGTAGGGAAAATGATGCTACAATGGAGAAATTAATGATTGTAGTACGGGTTTAACGTCTGCTTCGAAGCCAAAGGTCATATTATCGCTGATGTCAAAAAGAAATTAAATATAAGGGACTCGAAGAAGCAGTCAGAAAGAAAAGTTGCTTCACAATGCTCATGGATGTAGAAAAGCTACTCAGTGAAAGCAGTCCCTTACCAAGGAATGTAATGAAAAGGGACACAAGAACCGTTCGCTGCACTCACGGATAGAAGAGGAAAATGAAGAGTTGATAGTAAATGAAGCCTACGAGTCTACCTAGCACAAAGATCTAAGTAGTACTTCTTCGTCACATTTTTGGTAAGTGACTACATTCACGGAGTAGCTTTAGTGCATCCATGAGCTAGACACCGACAGGTGGTATTTGACTTTGTTCATGAATCTCATCTTAATAAAATTACATTTTGAAGTCAATGAATTGGCCTCCGATTCTGCAGCAGACGTAAAAACCCCTACGTAAGTAATTAATCAAAGCGACAATATTTTTAATTTCCTTCTCATTAAATTATCTTGATGATCATTATAATGTTTCGTACTATTGGGTCACGCAGAGTATTAAAAACTTTAAAAAGAATGAAAAATATATTGTAAACTTTATTTTACGCGGTTTATTTAACATATTCAAAGTTTTCTTGGACACTGGAAATGACATTGATGGATTAACAATAATTAATTTATGATATGAACTATATCAGCTGAAATCAATTTATTTTGAGAGGAAACAGTTTTAGAAAACCAATGTCGTATCGAAATCTTGATAGATCACGTTGTTTGTTTTTCCAAATAAATGAAGTTCACAAAATATATATCATCGTAAACTGTGTAAATAATAATTAACCGAATCTCAGAGAGATGTAAACACTAATCTACCTATTAAATGATTTTAAGATGAATACCAGCTATATATTAATTATTAATATCACACGCAGATGTACAAACATTCCTTGGATAACGTGTACGGCAATACAACAACATTGTACGTCTAAAACTTATGAAAATTTTCTACGTTTTATCAAATTAGGTGACACTTTTTCTATTTAAATCAAATTTTATTTCTTTACTAATCATTATTCAGATGAACAAGGTATATTGAATAGTATAATCAACTATTCTGATTCTATTATATATGTTAGGTCCCCCCCCCCTGCTTACCACCCTATATAATTGAGTTCCAATATGTCGATAAATGGGTAAAAGCTATCTAAGTATGTAAAATTGAATAAATATTGAGAATAAATATATTTACTAACCATGAAACTGTTTTAGGACCACTATTTCGAAATTGATTAGAATACCATTTATCGTCACCCCATGGCGATAAATGGAAAACCCTCTTTATTGATACCCAAAAATCGACACATCGATTTATTTTAAATAGTGATGACCGAATTAATTTCTGATTTTATATTTAAGAAATGCAATTAAAAACAAGCAAAATTGTATGAACATTTTTTTTCTTTCCTTTTATTTGAAGCATTAAATCGCGCATAACAAATTTTCTATACCTAATCAATTTCGGTAGGTTTGTCCTGAATGTACCGTATCGTCATACATCTCATCAGTTAAAGTGACACTCTGATTGTAATTTTTAATGAAATTACTTACATTTTTGTAACAATAATAAAAATTTATGGAGACATCGATTTGTAAAATACCTTAACCATAGAAATGTTTCTAAGTCTTGTTATAGACGAAAATAACTGAAACGTGACGATAAATGGAGAGGGACGATACAACGTGCCGTTACCCTATTAATTTTTGAGTGTTTTATTACATAGATTTATTAACTGTTTATTTATATTATTTCATGTTCAGTTGAAACTTTATTTCTCTATAATAGGTTCGAGTGTATGTAATACATATATAGTTTCTGTTTCTCATTCTAATTAAAGGTCCCCTCCAAGCAAATTTTTTTATTGCTTAGATCAACGAGCCTAATGTTTTTTGTCATTTTACTGCAAACCCCATTAAATTTGAAAGCATATTTTTAATTTTATATGCTTTTAAAGATTTTTATAATCCAAACTCTACAAAACCTACTTTACTTCCGACTTTCTAATTTTCAGTCTGAAGAAGAAGAATGTACACCATTTGTTTTGATTGTCAACTAGGTATTTGGTTTAATAAATCTATTTATTTTTTGTTTATAAGTTTAAATTTGGATAAAATTATTTTAGAAACGTTTATATACTTTTAGAAACAATTAATATCTTAAAAGAAGGCCAAAAACGCATTGTTTGTTTAAAAATCTAAATTTGAAATCAAAACAAAGAGTGTACAATCTTCTTTCTCAGCGTCAGGTTGGAGATTCGCTTGATTGTTGCTCACAGGGTATTAAAAAACTTTAAAAGCAAATAATGTAATATATACTGAACCGAATTGTATGCGGTTTGCGGAATAATGATCTTAAACCTTAGTTCTATAATATTATGTAATAAACTCATTTTTTTCCCGGAGCCTGGAGAGGACCTTTAAACTTTTATCCTACACGATTTAATGTAATTTGAAAAATATATTCTATATCTATATTTAACGTTTGTTTCAATCCATTCCCTTACTATATAAAAATCGATTACTAAATAATTCATCGGTTATTAAATATACAATATACGTACTGACGTACTGTATATCTAATAATATTGAAGAAACTCTTTTTTTCCCTTGAGCCTGGAATTGGTTCCATTAAATATCCATTAATGATATAAATGGTTATGAATACATGCAATACAAAGGAAGTTGATAAATTATCTATCGATCTCTAAATAATAATTAAAAGGAATTAACCTACATTAACATATACCATTAAATTTCATTATATCTGGTAGAAAATACCTACAATATATTGCTTCACAACTTAGAAATTCAAGCTTGATTTTGATATCTATATTGACAACAATATAATATAATTAACAATATAATTGAAGAAATATTCATGAATTAATAAAAAATTCCCGTTCATTGTAAAATTGGAAAAAATTGGGTCAAGTTATGGCGTTGACAATTATTCATCAATTTCAGCCTGTATTTAATTCTCTCTTTATTCAATAAATATGTCATTTATTCGAAAAAATAGAAGTATCCAATAATTCATCATGAGTATGTAAAACTAAATTCCAATTAATTTATTTTCTCTTAAAAAAATAAAGTATAGACCCTATGTTTTCTCAGGTATGTTCAGGAATCACTTTATGTTTAAAGTCCTTTGTCATTTTTCAGTAATTTTCTGCTAGTTGCCTTATTCATAAAATACTGGTAACAACTGACGCGTGAGAGAAAATAACAAAGGATATGTTCCTGCCAATTGATTGATATTCGGCAGTGTTAATTCAGGTAATTAAGTGTTAAAGAATTCATATTTACATAAGAAGATAGTTTCCCATTACATTACAAAGGCTGTAGTGACGTAACTAAATTTGAACTATCTGGCCTTGGCCCTTGGCCCCTTGTGGTCTACCGTCTACCTAGATTCTAGATAATATCATTTCCTGTTTGTAATCTCTAATTTGTATATTCTATCTGATCATAGGATTTCTAGCCGGCTCCTAAGTAGATAGATACAAACCTAATAATTACAACTTTATTTTTCTGAGAATCCCAGTCTGCTGGCAGCTGAATCAGTAAAATTTCTGGTAAAGTGTTTATAACTTCGTAGAGTCGGTAGAGAATTCCAGTCTGCAAAGTGTGTCAAATCTGTCACCAAGATTTTATATTTCACGACAATTAGTCTCCAAAATTTTTCAAATTTATCTCCAAAATGACCAAATTTCTTCAAAATGTCCCCAATAATAAGTTAATAACATGTAAACATAGGAATTAATTAGAAAATAGTCACCAAGATCTTGTTTTAATGAATTTTCCCTCAAGGCTCAAATATAGTCTCCAAAGATCTTTGGTGACACCGTGACATGTACGTTACTACGAGTCACGCGCGTTTGAGTGATCTGCAATATCGACCGATTTCGCTGCGCAATCTGTTGATCAACAGTTTGCGCAGCCATTGATCGATAGCGCAACCATCGATCGATCCCTGCGCGTTCGAATGATATGATTTTTTAAAATTTGTTCATCAAATTTGCACATTTGATTTCGTGTATCAATCGATAGCGCAACCATCGATCAATTTTTGCGCGTTCGAATAATATGATTTTTTTAGTTTGTACATCAAATTGGCACATTTTATAACGTATACTAAAAAAAATCATATCATTCGAACGCGCAGGAATTGATCGATGGCTGCCCTATCGATCGATTCCTGCGTGTTCGAATGATATGATTTTTTTAGTTTGTAGATCAAGTTGGGACATTTTATAGCGTATATCAATCGATAGCGTATATCGAATGATACAGGTTTTCTTTGTTTATTCATTTAATTAATTGTTTTGTTTTTATTTTAAAAATATTTTTTTTATATATAATAAGTCGACCATCAGTCGATTGTTGCTCTATTAAATGTAACACTTAGATGCATAAACTAACAAAATCCATATCATTCAAACGCGCAACAATCGACTGATGGTTTCTC
>CANNZV010004776.1:23-35724 GCA_947561585.1 Caprella mutica
AACACCTCAGTGTCGGAAGATCGACGCGGCGAAAGCTGCTGAGATCGCCCAACCAGGGAAAGAAGATTCGGCTTCTGACCCTGGGTCTCAACCTCAGACCTCTGATGGTCAAAATCTTGCAAAGGATTCAGACCTGAAGAATAGTCTGAGAATGCAGAGGTTTCGTGTCAGGAAGAAGTGTGAACGTCTAACGATTCAAATGACTCCTGGACTTGGTACCTGAGCTACGGAACTCAAGGTGTCGGAACCCATCAAACCTTCCAGCAGTAGGAAGCGATCTTTAGGTTCTACACCTGGTTCTTCCCAAAAGCCACCTCAGAAGGTTCGAAGGTCAAAGGCCTAACGTTTTCAGAGGCGGCTAAGAGTACCCTTTCATTGTATGTAGGACCCACCTCTGGTGATGATCCACTTACTATGGAAGAGTTTGTGCACATTAAAAGGACTCTATAAACAAGAGTCTTTGATCGAGCACGTAGTAAACCTGAGCGGCCCGTCCAGGTAGAGAGCTGTACTCAACATAATGGCAGAGTACGGGTAATCTGCTCGGATGAACATTCACTTGGGTGGGTGAGAGAGGAGGCAAAGAAGCTGGTTCCAGGAACCGGATCCCGTAAGGGTTACTGGGTTATGGGGCCGGGTGACTTGCCTCCTAAGAGATGTACCGCGTGGGTTCCGTTGGATGTGGCCGAGAGCAGGAAGGATCTCCTTCAGCTCTTGGAGGCGTCCAACACGAACCTACATGTGGCAGGTCTGCACCTCACCACTGAGGCACCACCAACTGGCCAGGGTCATATGCGGGGTACGGTCAAGAGCCCCCCCGGTCACGAGCCCCACCCTCCATGTTTTTTTAATCCTTATTTACCTAGTTAAACAAATGAAGAACTACTTAGATAGAATTAACTGAAAGTTGGTAATGTAGTTTGTTGTATCCGCTAGTTTGTTGTACTGCATACTTCATGATTGTTTAAAGACCTGGCAGGGGGGTTCGGGGGGCGGCACGCCCCCCTATATACATATATTTTATGGCTAATCAGTAATGAACTACAAAAGTGTCAATAAGGATTAAATAATATATGTAAATAAGGATTTAAAAACAGGGGGACTCGTGACCGGGGGGGGGGGGGCTCTTGACCGGGGAGGCTCTTGACCGGGGGGGCTCTTGACCGGGGGGGCTCTTGACCAGGAGGCTCTTGACCGGGAGGCTCTTGACCTACACCCGCCATACGCGTGGGTGAGTCTGCGTCTTTTCTGTTGAGGATACTTTTTAACGGCTGAAGGCTCTGCAGATGCATGCCTGGAGCTCCACCCCCAGCACTGAAAGCCCCGGCCGGCAGTGATGGAGGAGCTGCTTCTGGTATGGTGGTTTCCACTTCACCTGCAGACCCGTCTGTCAATGCTCGGGAATCTTCCACCATTGGGGACCTGGATGTCTCTCCCACTGGCAACCCATCTGGTCTCATATCATTGGCAATCGTGGGTGAGAAGCTGGGTCTTAGTGGTCTGAATCTGGTCTCTGGATCCTAGATCCAGGGCCAGACCCTTTCCTTCCATCATGGTTGTTGTTCATGGATGGCAGTTGAACATGCATCGATGATACAGTGCCTCTGTTGAATTGCAGAGGAAGCTGGAAGGAGTCATACACTTTTGGTGGCTTAACCACTATCAACCATTCGGGGTCCATGGTCTTCCAAGCACCTGGGGGTGATAACTTTGGTAACAGAGCAGTCATATGGATGTATGGTCTGTTCCTGGTTACACCAACAATGATATGGTCACTGTTGCTATGGAATGCAGTATTGATGACCTCCAGCCTCCCATGCAGGTTAGGAGTCTCATCCAACATTGTGAGTATAGTAACATCGCACTCCTTATAGGATGTGATGCTAATGCACATAAAATTAGCTATATGGAATAGATCCAATAATAACGAGAGAGGGGAAGCCCTATGGATTACCTAGTCTCAACAAATTTGGAGATATGTAACCGAGGGCACTATTAACTTTTATTTCTCTCTCTAGTCTTTGCTTTATTTTCCTCAAAGACGAAAAAGACTTCTTAGTTAATTAGCAGGTTCTTAGTCTTCATGAATTTAATTTGATCAAAATAAATAACAATTGCCTTTATAATTCAATAATTACAATTAAGTGGGATAAATGAAAGTCACGGTAACACAATCTAATATAATAAATCAATTGGTTTACACAGTATAAAGTTTGAGAAAAATAACGATTAATTAACTTGCATTTTATTTCGTCATGGAATAGTGTTACTAAGCTTGATTATAATAAGTCTATCGGCACTTAATTCACTCAGTCACTATTATGGAATGTTACTCAAAGAGTTAACTGATCAAGGGTTTTAGATCGATAGAGCTCGGAACACTTTATATTAGACACACGATGTACCGGCGAACACGTCAAGTGGTGACAATGAAGGAATAGAACTGAACAACTGAAATGATTCTCAATTGGGTTTTATAGGGGGATTGAAGGCCAAATGCACCCAGAGTTTTCCCAGGTTATGGGTGGTAAGTTTGGCTTTATCAAAGAGTTAAGAACGGCGACATCAAAGTTAATAATATAATTGAATTCGTGTTCTTGCATGAGTTTACAACATAAGTTTAGGTCTGAATAGTGAATAACATAGCCATAAATATGAGTCGTGTTCTCACATGAGTTTGGGACTGAATAACATAACCATAGATATGAGTTGGAATTTCCTAACACTTCTTCCTTGATTAGCTATTGAAGAGTAGTACATGATTATAAAGTTCATAATCTTGTTAAAGATTATAATCTTTATAAAGATTAAAATTACTTCTGCGTATTAACAAGATTAATTAGGTTGATTGTTGTAAGTAGATCAATTGTTAATAGGCACGAACCAACCTTTGTTGTACAGAACAGAAGGGAAGTCTTGGACCTAACGCTGGCCTCTCTGAGCATAGCGGACGAGATATCGGACTGGCGGGTTGACGGTGCTCCACCCCAGTTGGACCACAGATGCATCCGCTTCAATTTGGTGGAGTATAACTGCATCACTAAGGTGAGTAGGAATATTAAACGTACCAATTGGAAACAATATGAATTAGTCAGTCAAAATAATTTGATTGAGTGTGTACCAGGTGACCTCAGTACCCCTGAGGAACTTGACAACGCCGCTTTAGCGGTAACCTCGGCACTCACTTCCGCTCTGGAGGAGACATGCCCTCTAAGAGCTGTAAGTTCCCGAAAGTCCCATAGGAAAACCAACTATTGGTGGACCACGGAACTGGCGGCTTGGAGGAGACAGATGAAATCCGCTTGGAACAGAGCATCCAACACGGATGCTCAGAGTGCTTAGGACAATTACCGAAGACTCAAGCGTGCATATAAATCTATGATTCTTAGAGCTAAAAGGAGTTCCTGGCGGAACTTCTGCAGCAGTTATGAAAACATACACCATTCGAACAGAATTGGTAAGTTACTCAAAGGAGTTAGGAAGGACATTTTACAGAAAACTGACGGTACGTACACTTCTAGCTCTAGCGAGACCCTAGAGTTCATGATGTCCGTGCACTATCCCGGTAGTGTAAGGATAGACCATGACTCATCCTTTCCCTGCCAAAATTGAGCTGGTGCGACCGGCAATGTGATCACTTCGTTACAGAGGAGAGAATTGCTAAGTCTATCAGTTCTTTTTACAGTTATAAATCACCTGGTTGGGATATGGTCAATCCTGTTATGCTCCAAAGGGCGGGTCATGCTTTAAGCGAGATTCTGGTTCGACTTTTTCGAGCTAGTCTCTGCCTGAGTCATGTTCCTGATACCTGGTGCAACGCGAGGGCTGTCTTTATCCCGAAACCAGGGAAACCCTCGTATCTGAAGGATAAGTCCTTCAGGCCGATCGCTCTGACATCTTTCTTCCTGAAAGTTTTGGAGAGACTGGTCTACTGGCACCTGAGTGAGTGCATTGGCAGACTCAACCCAAAAATGCACTTGAATCAGTTTGTTTTCAAACAGGGCCACTCGACTGATGCAGCCCTGCATGCCGTTGTTTAAAAGCTTGAAAAAGCAGAGTTCAACAAACAACTAGCCCTTCCCTTTTTTTGGATATTGAAGGTGCCTTTAGCAATGTCTCTCAGGTCCGCAGTATTCAATGCAGGAATAGAGATACACCTAGTCACTTGGATCATGGGGATGCTTAAGAGCCAAAGGGTCACAGCTACTCTTGGTGATTATAACATCTCTGTTAGTTTGACTAGGGGTACACCACAAGGAGGAGTTCTCTCACCACTCTTATTCAAATCTGGTGATGAGTGAACTTCTCAGGAAACTGACTAAGGTTTCCGGAGTTTGTGCACAGGCTTACGCTAATGATCAAGAATTCGGCTTGTGGACAGAGTAACTTACCTCGGAGTGACCCTGGACTCAAAGCTGAGCTGGATCCCCCATATAGTTGACAAGTCTGCTAAAGCCATTAGATGCCTCCTACTGTGTAGGCGAGCAGTTGGACAGATTTGGGGGCTTTCTCCAAAGGTCATGATGTGGATTTTCACCACCATGATTCGACCCATTATGAGCTACGCTGTTACGGTTTGGGCGGCGGGGCTGGAGACTCTGACAAGCGACCTGAAGCTGTTCACATTGCAGCAAAAGGCTTGTATTGCCGTTTCATCGGCATTTCCTGGAATGCCCAGCTGCACTAGAGATGCTCCTCGGACTTCTTTTCTCAAAGGGACAGCGTTGTCAGGAGCTTACCGGTTGAAGCAGGCGGGTTTGTGGAGGGGTGGTTACATCAAAGACACTTTGGCTGTGACAGGAACTCCAGGGACCTTCCTGTTCTAGCCTTTCCGGGAAACCTATGCAGCCCTCAGTTAAATCTACAAGTGAGATTTAAGAAGAGTACTGTGGCCACCGACCACACAGTGGAAGATTTGACTGTGGCCTGTTTTATGGATGGCTATAAGCTTGAATCTGGCAGAACAGGTGCAGGAGTCCACTTCCCTGGAAGGAATGATACTGACCTAGTTGAATATCTAGGATATCACTCCTCCGTTTTCCAGGCAGAGATATTGGCGATCACTCTGGCAGCAGAGAGACTGACCAGCATCATTTCCGGAGAACCTGATGTGGAGAGAGTTATTATATACTCAGATAGCCAAGCGGCAATCAAGGATGTGGTTAGTTTGAGGACCAGGAGCCAAATGGTAAACCGATGTGTAAATGCCCTGAACTCTCTGTGGCATCTGGCTGACGTTACTCTTCAGTGGGTTAAGGCTCACATTGGTACCATTGGTAACAAAACCGCCGACTTCCTAGCTAAGGAAGCAGCTAAGACCTCATGTGAAGGACCCAAACCCTTTCGACCTGTGCTATATAGTGCATGGTAACATTCAGATTACCGGTGGACTGCGGATAACTCCAGGAGAAGATGGGCCAACCTATCTTCTTGCAGACAGACCAAAGAGCTCTTCGAGCAGCCTCTGGATAGGGGAGGCTGTCTGAGACTCTTGTCGTTGACCTGAAGGAAACTTTGTCTTACCCTGCAAATTTTAACAGGGCACGGAAACTTTGGATCCCATTACAGGATTACTGGAAAATGGACCAATGACACTTGTCCACGATGTGATCTTGCCCCAGAGACAAGGAATCACATTGTTGAAGAATGCCCTTCAGCTTCTTATCACAGGACTAGGGACTCTACTCTGGATGGATTTCTAATGGACCTCCACAGAATTACCGGGACTCTCAGCTTCTCGCATCTTTCTACCTTTCTTGAAAGAATTGGGAGGCTGGAGGATTTCAACGACTAGTCTCTAGATTGGTTTGATGGGGATTTAGTACAGATACAGATGGGCCAACCTGCGGCCTGAGTGCTCACCCGCTTTCACAATGGCGAGCGGGGTTCCTCTCATTAATAATAATAAAGTAATTTACTCTCATATTGTTATCGTCCGCTGAGGGCAGAACAAACACGTTGCTCAAAGAATGTAGCTATAGTTTCCCTAGTTGATTCTATCTTTAAATTGTAAATTAAATGGCAATGAAAATAGATAGAAAATGAAGAATTTTATTTCTAAATCTTATTCTACAAAGTTTATAGGATGAATGAAAAGAGTGGAAAGGAAAATGGGACAAGGACAAGACTACACATAAGAAGCATGGACAAGGATGATGATGAGGCTGCAAAACAAATGAATAAAATGAACAACATGCAAGGTAAGTATGTGAATATTATGTGAAATATGCAATGAACATGATATAATGACAATATATGAAATACACTTACAGGTTACAACAATGATGATGAATGAACATGAATGGATGATGAGGAGAGGAAGGACTTGCAGGTTAACTGACAGTATTAAAGAAGATTGCTTATTTTTAACATGCATGGATTGCAATTTACAATAGGTTATTAATCCTGGAACAATATAGATAACATCATTAAATTGAACAAAATATTGATCTATTTTTGTATCAACAGATCATGGTAAATGGTCCTACTACAAGTCCTCCCCACCAGATCAATATTTCTTACATCAAATTTGGAAATATAACAATTTTATGCTTTATCAAATCACGGCACTCTCATCAAAAGTTTACAATTACCAATCAATATAATGCTACAATAATATATACAATTTACACAATCAAATTTTATTATTTTTCAATATTACAACTGACTTAAAATTCATCCTATCCATTATTCCCATTTATCTTCCTATCAACCAAAATTTTCTAAACAACACATTTCTACTTTAAAATCATAAATTCAATATATTTTATTTCAAAATTAAAACATTTTCATAAATAGTAATTTAAAAAAAAATCAGTATTTACATATAAATCATACATTTTGCTAGTAATTTGTATAAATATCTATCTCTCAAATAATTTATATTTCTATTACAAAATAATTTTATTTCAGTTTACAATACAGGAAGGATGGAGCTAGATTTAGAAGGACCCAAACACTAACAATTCTCATCCTTCCAACTCCCCTCCCCCACTTACTGAAGTTAGGATCAACTCAATTTGATCTCTGAAAAAAAAAAACAATTATATTATATTTTACTCAAATAATCCTAAGGATCTGTATAATATTTTCTATTAAAAATTTCATTCAATAAAACGATTACAAACATATATTTCATTAATATTATTACTCCATCATTAAACTATTTTATACTAATATGGCAAGAGTAAAAAAATATGACTTTCTCTAAAATGTTCAACTCTAACCAATCCTATCGAATAATAACTACCACTCAATCAGACCATACAACATACTCATATCTACATTCACTCCACAGGTCCTTTTGATCTGGTTTGCATACAATGTTTTCTAATTGGCTGACAAATAGCTTTTCTCAACATATCTTGTTTATTTCCATAGAACTGACTGTTCTCGAACCCTACGAATGAAAAATCAGAACCAGACTTTTCACAAATAGATTCTTGAGATTTATCCACCATCCCACCAGAGTCTATCGATGGCAATGTCCAATCACTATCATCCCATGATAGTCTCCAATCCAAGACCGAAGTAGGTGAACCCACACAGTCTTCAATGTCAGATGGCAACGACCAATCACTATCATCCCATGACAATCTCCAATCCAACACCGAAGTAGGTGAAATCACACAATCTTCAATCTCAGATTGTTCTAACAACAACTTATCTAGAGAAAGAGGAACAGGTATTTTAGGGAATGATGATCCGGTACTAGACAACAATGTTTCAGACAAGGCCTCGAAACTACATCCCAAACAATTATGTGATTTATCAACATTTTCGACCAGAAAATTATCTCTGAGCGACACAAATCTTTCTTCTGTTTGAGGTTCTGATTCGATAGCATCTTCAAATGTCTCGCAAATACCATCATCTACCGTATCTACTACGGAAGTTTGTACTGTTTCAGAGCCCGACTCTGAACTATCACTTACAATAGACACAGCATCAAAGACTTGGTCATCGACCGGAAAGTTGATCTCCTCTATATTTGATCCACGTTTACAGTACTCCTTATACAAATAGTGATCTGTAATATACCTTGGAGTCTTTTTGTAAAACCGCAACTTTGAGTGATGAGTTCGAAATTCGGTTCCTGATGCCTCATCCACAACCTCATAAGTTACTCCAAAGCTATCTATCCTGGATACTCTGTAAGGTCCAGCATATTTCTCTCGAAGTTTATTTGTGTTCAGGAATCCTTTGTGTTGGATTTTCATCAACACAAAATCTCCCACTTTATAAGGTAAAAATTTTGGATGACCCATTCTCCAATGTTCTCGTAAATGTCCCTGGAGTGGAGGATCAGTAGAGACTGCATGACTCTTAGTCATCAGAAATCTGGATGGAGACATACCAAGTTCCTTGTGCAAGGTGTTATTCTGACTAATAACAACTCGACTCAGATGCTCATCCCAATTGTTCTTTTGATCAAGAAGAGTTTTCAGAAGATTCTGTACGGACTTATTAACTCTTTCACAGCAACCATTGCTAGTAGGTGAATAAGGGGTTGTACGCTTGTGTACAATACCAAAGTCAGCAAGTAGCTCATCAAACACATGTGCCACAAACTCTGGACCACCATCCGTCAGAATATTGGTTAGTACACAAGGTAGAGAAGGTAATATCTGTCTAATAAATGCAATCACAATAGTCTGACTTTGTTTATTCTTTAGAGGTACCACCATGATAAACTTAGAATAATGATCGACCCCAACAAGACATGCAACATAACCAGTTGATGATCTAGGTAGCAGCATGGTATCTGCCGCCATGAGCTCAAAAGGATATGATGTAGAAATTTTGAGCGTAGGAGGAACCACCGGAGTAGAATAATCTTTGAAGAGTTGACACGTGTGACAAGTGGTACAGACATCCGATATTATTTTGGACTGCGACGGATGCCATACTAATTCACACATCAGATGCATCAACTTGTCTCTACCTATGTGAGCAAAATTGAAATGTAAACAAATCGCAAGTTCAACCACCAACACAAATGGAACAACAATCACATTCATACTACCAAAAACAAGAACATCATCAACTATGTGCAACTTTTCCCTATGCCTACGATAATTATTATGTGAATTAGGCCAGTCTTTTGTAGGAATCTCTAGCGAAACCATTCTTAAAAGTTTAGATAGATCTTTGGAACGTTTCTGAACAAACTTTATAGTTTCATTATCCATTAATAGTGAAAGTCCAGTTACCAATGTAGAGTTACCACGTATTTCAAATCTTAAGTCATTATTAATTAATGTTGGTATCAATTGATGGGACTGTGGACTAAAATTAGTGTCCTGCTGGGGGGACAACTGTTCTACGACAAAACAACTCTGATTACCAGTCATCAACACATGTTTACCACCAACTGACATATCCAAAAAGGGAACAACTGAAACCATATCAATCCTACAAGAAAGCAAGTTGAAATCCAAGCAAATGTTGAATTTAGTCATAAAATCTAATCCCAGAATGAAACAATAAGGTAATACGCCCTCAGACACAACAGCAAACTTGTGACTTGCTGTCATTTGACATGATCCTATCTTACAATGAATATCAACCACTTGTGTAATAGCATGTTTTCTACCAGTAAATCCAACAATATCACAAAGACGTTCCTCACGAACCTGAACATCAACAACAGAGGCAATAGCTTCCAAAGTTGCTGCAGATATGAGACTTACTTCGGCACCGGTGTCTGATAATGCACATGGTTTATATGAAGCAACATCGAGCAATATGATAGGTTGGCTATCAATAGAATGAGTGCAACATCTTTCACCGATCTCTGACTGATCATTATCTATTTGAACATCTTCGTAATTTGACATGTTTTCAGTTTCAACATCTACATGCGAGATATTAATTGTTGACTCGGATAATTTGACACAATTTACTGCACACTTAATGGTGTCTGGTAGGACATAATTACGAACTTCCCTTAATGGGTTGAAATGAATACCCCCCACACATTGAAGATGGACAATTTGCTCCAGATCCTCCCTAGCTTGATAAACTACAGGTTCATCAGACCAAAAATAGACAAATACTCTAACCTGGAATATTGAACTAGCAGCAAGGAGTACATCCAATGAAGGAAGTTGATCAGGTAATTGCATCAGTCTTAATCGCTTGCGAGACTCTCTATCCAGCTTCAAGTGATACTTAGATGGCGTATTAATCAGTTCACCAATCAACTGTGATCTCAATTCTCCAGCATTCGAAGGTAATCTGGAAACACAAAGAGTTCTTAATACAGTTAAAAGGCTTATGAACAAAGAATCACCTCCGCCAGGGGCTGGGGGACCATCCAACACAAGTCCGGCAGGAAGAACATATTTCGGCTTTGAATCTATACCATCCGGGATCTTGCAATTAAAGCGTGATAATGCATCTGCTGCGCCATTAAGATGACCAGGTGTATATCTTATTTCGAAAACGTAGTCTGCCAATTCTTGAACAGTTCGAGCCAGACGTGAACAAACTAACTTCATAGAATGCAGATGGATGAGTGGCTGATGGTCGGTATATAAAACGAAGTCTATACCAAACAAAAACGGTCTAAAAGTTTTCACTCCCCAGCGTAAAGCAGTGAGTTCCCGTTATAGTGTCGAGTAATTCTTTTGGGTGGGAGTAAAGGTCATGGAAGCGAATCCTATAATTCTATGTCTATCCCCTTGCTTTTGAGCTAGACACGCTCCCGAACCATGTGCTGATGCATCTACCCATAACTCGATTTTCCCTGAATCTCCAGAATAGTCTGGATAGGCTAATTCGAGTTCTGCTTTCATCTCCAATTTCAGTTTTTCAAAGGCATCGCTCATTTCTTCAGTCCAGCTTAAGACTTTCGACTTTGGTGCTCCCGTTAATTGCGATAAAGGCTTCTGGATAACTGAACAGTTTGGAATATATTTCCGTTGGAAGTTTATTAATCCTAGAAATTCCCTCAGCTCGCCTATCTTAGTAGGTCGAGGGTAATTCGAAACCTTAGTCACGTAATCATCAGTTTTCCTGATACCCGTTGTTGAAACTATGTGACCCAAGAATTCAACTTGACTCCTAAACCACTCACATTTCTTAGGTTTGATCTTGATGTGATAATTCTCCAGTGTACTCAACACTCTGCCAACCAAATCCAGATGCTCTTCGAAACTAGAGCTCATTATGAGAATATCATCTATATAAGCTATGACACGGTTAGAAGGGAAAGTGCTGAGGACTGCCTGTATCTGCCTTTGAAACGCTGATGGTGCATTTCGGAGCCCCATGCTCAACCTTTTGAACTGCCAATGATTACGAGCCGTTGAGAATGCCGTATAAGGCCTACTCTCCTTATCCACTGGAATCTGATAGTACCCCCGGATCAAGTCGAGTCTGGTAAAATATCGGGTTCCATGTAATCCATAAATGGAATCACTTAAATTTGGAACTGGAAACTTGTCAGGCACTGTCACACGATTTAACTTCCTATAGTCTATGCACATTCGTATGGTGCCATCTGCCTTACGAACTGGTACCACTGGGCTTGACCAAGGAGATAAACTGGGTTCAATGATGTCAGCCTCAGTCAATTCAGCACACTGACGCTCAATCTCATCATTGATTGGCTGTGGAAATCTCCTTGGTCTCTGATAAATGGGTGTTTTATCAGTCAGTTTGATCTTATGGGAAGCCACATCAGCTAACCCAATATCCGTTTCCCCTGAACTGAACACTCCTTTGTAATTTGTCAGCATGTCCATCACAGAGTTTTGCTGTTTGGGTGACAGCTCGTCCAACTTGATCTTTTCTTCCCATCCTGTGGATATCTCATCTTTCTCACAAGTGTTATCCATATCGTCAATCTCTATCATTTTGTCTAAAGTTCCAATCATACAATCTTTCTTAATAGTAATATCAGATTCAGTAGCCATCATAAAAATATAGTTTGCACCCACTTGCGAAATTCCATTCAAACCTCTCACTTTGTTATGGAGTCTACTATCAATCGTATCATCAGAATACAAAAGCTTAGGATTACCATTCATACTAGGCACCTGGAAAGTGATAGGGATCTTATGCAGAGAACCTCCACTTAATTTGACATCTTTGGTCGCATAACAAGGAACATCACCAAAGAGAGTCTCGCACAAGTCCCCAGCACCATCCAGATGTATTTTATTGAAACTACCATCTAAATAATGCCTAACCAATAATTTTTCCCTAACATGAAATTCAATTTTATTTTTCTTCAGAAAATCACATCCTAAAACTAGAGAATCGTCAATACTTGGAGCATTCGAGAACACTGTTAAACATATTTCTTCCATTACACAATCACCTATAGTTAATGTTGTGTTAACCACCCCAATTGATTTGAACTTATCTCCTAGAACCCGAAATGTCTCACCAAAATCATTTACAGTTAAATTCAACAATGATACATGTTTTAAAGATATGAGAGACCTCTCAGCTCCAGAATCAATTACAGCTTTACATTTTACTCCACAAATTTCTACATTGACTCTCAATAAAGTTTGGCCACCTCCTATAAAATTAACTAGCTTACCAGGAACTTCTCCCGACATTACAGAATCAAACTCTGTTATCATGTTTGATGTGAAATTACTGGTTTCGTTTATCACTACTGTGTCAGGTTCCTCAGTGTCCTCAAGCAAGGCGTGTAGCCTTAGTTTCATTTCTTGATCACTTAGATCAGGACTTTCCTGATGTTGCTTATCACCAATCAATCTCTTCAGTCGATTGCCAGTGTCTAGCAAGACCTCAGCTGAAGACTCTGAGCTTTGTGTGAGGGTGCTATCCTGTCTTCCGTTGTCCTCACCACTAGGAAGACATTCTAGTTTGACGCCTTATTAGAAGTAGATCTCACTGTCTGTGATCTTGCCTGAGAACCGTGGGGCACTTGAGATTGTGCCCTTCGTCTAGAGTCATATTTTTGACATTTCTGCATCTCATGCTCTCCACCACAGATGAGACATAAACCAGATGCACGCCAACATTCGGCCTTCCTGTGAACAGGACGTTTACAATAATAACATATGATGTTAGAACGTGGTCGACTGGCTGATCGGTTAGAGCTATGGGATACCATAGGACTCTGATGCTTATTGTTTTTACCTGGCAGGCTTCCCTTTCCTTCACTCTGATACTTGGTTCGGTGGAATTCCCGTGGTGTTTGAGGAGATTCTGATGATCTTCGTTGCCAATATCCCGTACCTCTCCTGTAATCAACTGCCTCGCTTGACCACATGACCGTTTTCGGTTTATGACTAGACTCCTGCATGTCTTCAGTCATCTGGATGATAGCTGAGAAAGAAAGATGTCTCTTCCTTCCACCAGTAGCAGCTTTATAAGTCCTCTCAGCATCAGTTATCTTAGAGACAATATGACCAGGTAAGTTCCTTAGGAAACATTGTCTAACCTGTGAGGCAGACTCCTTTTTGTCTTTAGGGTAAGCCATTGAAGCCAGTTCTCTTACTCTCATAGCAAAGATTGAATATCCCTCTTCAGGCTGTAGAGTTACTGAAGCTAGTTGATTACGCCAATAAGTTTTTGTTCCAATTCTCTGCTTCTTGTAGTATTTAAGCAATTCCTTCCGCATGTCTTTGAACCTGAGTCTCCTTCCTCCTCGAGCCTCATACATCCTGAGTAAGTCTCCTGTCAAAAATTTTGACAACATCTGAGTTTTATCATACTCTGACCCTTTATAGCTACCATTGAAATAATTTTCAAAAGTAGTCAGATACTCAGCAAGTGATGCTTTTCCATCCATTTCAAATGGCAGCGGTGTTACCACCGATCGCTTATCTGAACGGTGTCCTCTGGTTCTTCGCGTCTTCTGCACTGATCTTGATGAGCCAGAACTACTCAATGAAGCTGACGAAGAACCACTGACAGAGCTGGATGTTTCATCAGAGGAATCAGATGTCTCCATATCCTCACTCTCTGCCAGTAACCATCTGCAGCCACCATCTGAAGGGTAGTCATCCAATCCTTATAGGTTAGTGCATTAGAGTTATTCCATGAAGTACAAAACTGTTCATCTCTGCCTTCTATTAATTTCAAGAGGTGTTCTGCAGCCCCTGATGTCCTGCCATTATTATCTGCAAAGCTACCACCAAGAAACCGAGGTAGAACAGACCATCTCAATTCATCAAGGGATTGCAGAAGATTTGGTTTTACTTCCTTGCCGAAATAGCCATCATTCAGAAGGTCACCTCGCACTCTTGGGCTAGAAAACTGAATCAAGAGTGTGATTATGCCTATGACTTTGGAATCATTGTCAGGTTTCTCTTCCTGAATGGAAACTGTCGAAACACCTTGTGATGACACAGGTCTCTTTGGCTTGACTGACTGCTGCCATGCCAGACTGCTTGCTTCCTCCTCACAAGTGTGCTGTGATGCTTCACCAACAGTAGTCAGGTTGTTGGTTGACTGCTGACCATCACGGACTGCCCCGCCATGCTTCCCTGCGTATGCCTCAAATTCCATATTAAAGTAGAAGATAAAGAGATAGAAGATAATTAATAAAGAAAAAAAAAGAATTGAAGAAACTACAACAAATCCCGTCGAAGATGCCAATTTGTTATCGTCCGCTGAGGGCAGAACAAACACGTTGCTCAAAGAATGTAGCTATAGTTTCCCTAGTTGATTCTATCTTTAAATGGTAAATTAAATGGCAATGAAAATAGATAGAAAATGAAGAATTTTATTTCTAAATCTTATTCTACAAAGTTTATAGGATGAATGAAAAGAGTGGAAAGGAAAATGGGACAAGGACAAGACTACACATAAGAAGCATGGACAAGGATGATGATGAGGCTGCAAAACAAATGAATAAAATGAACAACATGCAAAGTAAGTATGTGAATATTATGTGAAATATGCAATGAACATGATATAATGACAATATATGAAATACACTTACAGGTTACAACAATGATGATGAATGAACATGAATGGATGATGAGGAGAGGAAGGACTTGCAGGTTAACTGACAGTATTAAAGAAGATTGCTTATTTTTAACATGCATGGATTGCAATTTACAATAGGTTATTAATCCTGGAACAATATAGATAACATCATTAAATTGAACAAAATATTGATCTATTTTTGTATCAACAGATCATGGTAAATGGTCCTACTACAATATTAAATTAAGTTATTAACTACAATTATTATTTATTAAGAACATGAAATATGCCAAATAAATAATTCAACTCAACCCAATGAATAAACATCAGAAATAAATAATTGTAATTTAACTTATTGAGATTAGTATTTCATTATTGCTATTTAACTGGCATAAATCTTAATACACAATAATTGACAAATTAGTAAATTAATTCAATTGATTATAATGTGAAGAATTATTTTATCTTTCCAATTTTTTATTGTTCTTTTGGCAATTTGTTGAAGGAAATTTGAGTCCAAATTTCTTATTGGATTTATTATTCCATGGTTTCAGTCTACGGAGAAATCACCCGGGTCCCACCAGAGTTCTAGTCCTGTCTATGCAGACGCACTTTCAAGTCTAAAGATTTCAAGCCAAAATTAACATGGTAACATAGGAATTAATTCAAAATTTAAAGCCAATTAGACGTATCTGACTCCTGAGTTTTGACCTTTTGAAATCTAAGCCAATTAAATGGCTTTAATTGACATTAACCAGTCTGCATTTCGTGACCGTGAATTGCACCGACTTGTCGGTGGAATTTTTTCCCCTTTGAGAATAATATTCTGGCTAAGTCAGTGGATTTTTATCTATTTAATCCTTTATTTAATCCAAATACAGACTGGCTGACATACTCTGTAATATGGCGGTGAACTCACCCGAGTCTACCAAATCTACGAGACCAGCACACCCAAGCTTACGGAGGCACGACTTAGCCTACGGAGACTCAAAAATCTACGGATAGTCGGATACTTTAGTTCCAAATCCCAATCCTAGCATACGGACGCAGCAAACATCAATCTTGGCTAGGTACATAGCAATAACAGACTGTTAGACACGAAGGAAGTACCCTACCAAAGATTATCACTGCAGAGGTACCTCTAGTCTGCAGAATATGGGAGATATTTAGGATATTCTCTCCGAACAATTTTGAATTAACTCCTATTTTTACATTTATTTAGCTACGAACACTTCTGAATTAATCCCTATATTAACAATAATTTTGCTACAAACAGAATAAGAGATCTCTACGAACACTTTACCAGTTTCTGCAGACTGGCGGCGGCGGCCGGGGCGGGCGGGCGGCGGCGGCGGGCGGGCGGGCCGGGCTGGTACCTCACTTGAGAACTCGAACCAAAACTACGGATCAATCTGACTCAAGACATAATCTGAGTACAATAGGAATAAATAGATAAAAATTAACTCTTGTTTGATTGTCATATTTATTAATTCATCATTTGTTTATGTACCTATAAATAATAAATTAGAACTGGAAAAGAAGAAAATAAGAGGATAGGCCAGAAATATAATAATTAAATAAGATTTGTGTTTGGTTTAGAAGTGGAATTAGAAGAATAAAACACTTTCTAAGACCAGTCAAGGTGCCTCTCGAATAGTGCCATTTTCATCGGCTACCAGAGAAACACACGTAATCTTACAAGGGTTTCGTAAGAAAGAAATGCGTAAATGGCAATTGAACCTCAAAGTTTTTATTGTTCATTTCTTTGAATGATCTATAAAATACAGGATCTTGAACATATCATTACATAGGTGCTACATAGGAGCCTAAACTAGTGCTAGTTAACTGCTAAATTGTAGTTCTTATGAATAACAATTAAGGAAAAAAATAATGGAAATACAATTTAACCAATGCCTAGTTAGTAATTGATAAGAAAAAGTTCAATTTGAAAGTGATTAAGTTTAAGTAGGTTTTTCCATGTTTCAAAGTGTGGTCAGAGTCGCCATTTTGAGTCACCCGGTGGTCACGTCAAACTATAGATTCAATCAGCTGATTACCATACCCTATGTTACTGTATCCTGGGTTGAACCAATTAAGTGTAATGGTTAAAACAACTACAGAACAAGGTTACATCAACTACTTGTGTATGTTTCTCCAATCACTCCTATGTGTTATACCAACTACTCGTGTAGGTTATACCAACTGCTTGTATAGGTTATACCAACTACTCTTGTAGGTTATACCAACTACTCGTGTAGGTTATACCAACTACTCGTGTTGGTTATATCAACTACTCGTGTTAGTTATATCAACTACTCGTCTTGGTTAAATCAACTACTAGTCAACTAAGTAAATGTATATCAACTATTAGTTTAGGTTGAAATATCGGTCCGGTTAGCAGTAGCCAGACTTTTTACATGACTTTTTCAGTCACTATATTTACTCTATCAAATTATAATCTCGAGTTAGGTCCCGGTATCAATTAGATTAGACTATTTATTTTCTAGGACCAAATCTAACATGTTCATTTATTTTCTACTTTTGCTTCTGTGATATGCATACTATTTTAATTTTAAAAAATAATTGATCACCTAGACCTATCCAATTGCTTTTTGAAATGTTTTCGATCCGATGAATTGATATATGGCTATTAGTTGTAAATTAATAGATTAGATTGAATAAGTAACTTCATCAGGTCAGTTTATAAATAAGTAAGTTAGATGACGTAAATAACTTTACGTATTGATAAATAGGTAGGCTAGATGATTTAATTAACCAGGCTAAATTACGAAAGTTGATAGAATAAATCTTTGATATGCTGCAATTATACTATAACTTAATGAATAATAATTAAGCCTTTATTTTCTAAACCATATTTTAGTGCAATTCATCTTACTCATAGACAGTAGACACTGATATAGAAATATGCTAATAGAATTACCAAGGACAAATTGAAAACGAAATATAAACATTTAAGTTTGGGATTTATTATTTAGAAGTACAATTTGAATTCTCGTCACTGTCTTTCACGACTATAGGTTGCCAATTCCTGAAATAAGATATTCGTATATAATATATTAATATAGATATATAATAGAAATTTATGGTATCGTTTATATACATTATCAATAACATCACCAACCCTTTTTCCTTTTATGATGAGATAGCGACAGCTTCGATATTCTTTTCATGTCTGGAATCCCTAAAAGTATATGAAAAAGTAAGAGCTAATCATATTGTAAATACACATTTAAAAATCATCTAATATTTTAAAATACCTACTTTGACGTAGCATAATTGTTCCTGAACCATTCAAAGGAATTGAAGAGGACTTCGATGGTTGATGACGTTGATCTACTCCATCAATTCTTCATAGATATATGAAAATAGATTCAGAAAATATAGAAATCCATATTAATAAAGAAATGAAGAGAATTATTAACTGAGAATTGTTTCATATAGGTAAATTATTTATATAAAATGTTAAACTAATTATAAATCTTCAGATGCAGATTAAATTTAGCTCTTATAAATGCAATGGATTCTCCTTGCTAATTCTCATAATTTTGTTCATTATACACTCTTAATTTAGACTTCAATTAAATACCAAAAAAGCATAATATATCAAAAGGCTCACCTCAGGTTGGAGTTCTCCTTGCTAAATCCCTGGACGATGTTCTCCTCCGACTACCTCCCTGGATGGAGTTCTCCCGGTCATAGAAAACTAGGGTCAAGTATAGGTAAATTGGGGCACTTTTACTAACTGCGGCCTCTTATCTCAGAAACATTAATAACCATCATGGCTTCAAGGCACTCGTGAAATAAATAGAACCTATCATAAATCGAGCTTATTATGATATTCAACAATTCAATATATAGCTAAACTAATTTCAGAATGATTTTGAGACTCTCTTAATAGGGTCTCAATTCAGAAATTAAAGAACCGAATTTACCTGTGTAACCCTACCTATGTAGGTAGACTAACTATTTTTAAAATATATTGATTATCAGAATACTTAACTTGAGATACTAGGATAAGTTCAAAAATATCGGACGGTTCCACATTATCGGTCTCATAAGAAAAACTAAGAAAAATAATTAATCAACTTTTATTTTAATCAGCTATTAGGTAGCTATTTATACAGTATACTGTATTTAATACGTGACCGAAAATTTGAAATCGCTTGATAATTTGGAACTTACCCTATTCTGAGGACAGCGCAGTAACCGCCTATCCCTATGTAGAAGGTATTGGCACTGAAAAAACAGCTAGGTAGGTATGATGCTTAAATAAGTTAACATATAATAATCTAGGAAATTAGTTTGGATATCAGTTTACAAACTGGAAGACAGTAATCAAAATTTATTTTTATGAAAAGTTATATACTAGCCGCCAGACTATCAATCCCCAAAATTTTAGAATATTCAGGCAGAAATTTATCAATTAATTAATAATTAATATTCGATCGGCAGCTATAATAATATTTAGTGCATATAACGCTACTGTTTGCACTTGAACTAAAATGGTATTGAGGAGCGTTCATATTCAACACGTAACACACTTAAAACAAGATTTGAACTGTAAAGTGTCAACTGATTAATTGGCTTTGAGGAAAGCATAAGTTGCCACATACTCATTTGATTTAACTCGCACCTAAACTTAAAATAAGTAGCACCAACTCTCATAGTAAGTTAATTTATACACCAGATACATAGGATTAACAGTCTTTGTGGGTTACTTTATCACACTATGTCATAGTTGTTTTAAACGCACATAAACTTACAAAAAAGTAGCACCAACTCTCATAGTGAATTAATATTAGTAATTCATTCACTGCGGAATACACTGGATTAACAGTCTTTGTGGGTTACTATAACACACTATGTCATAGTTGATTTAACTCGCACCTAAACTTAAAAAAGTAGCCTCAACTCTCATAGTAAGTTGATTCATACATCAGATACATTGAATTAACAATCTTTGTGCGTTACTTCAACACACTAAGTCCTAGTTGTTTTAAATGTCCTCTCCAGGCTCCGGGAAAAAAATGAGTTTATTACATAATATTATAAAACTAAGGTCTTCGATCATTATTCCGCAAACCGCATACAATTCGGTTCAGTATATATTTTATTATTTGCTTTTAAAGTTTTTTAATACTCTGTGAGCAACAATCGAGCGAATCTCCAACCTGACGCTGAGAAAGAAGATTGTACACTCTTTGTTTTGATTTCAAATTTTGATTTTAATACAAACAATGCGTTTTTGGCCTTCTTTTAAGATATTAATTGTTTATAAAAGTTTATAAACGTTTCTATAATAAGTTTATCCAATTTTAAACCTTTAAAAGAATAATAAATAGATTTATTAAACCAAATACCTAGTTGACAATCATAATAAATGGTGTACATTCTTCTTCTTCAGACTAAAAATTAGAAAGTCGGAAGTAAAGTAGGTTTTGTAGAGTTTGGATTATGAAAATCTTTAAATGCATAGTAAATTAAAAATATGCTATCAAATTGTATGGGGTTTGCAGTAAAATGATGAGAAACATTAGCCTCGTTGATTTAAGCAATAAAAAAATTTGCTTGGAGAGGACCTTTAACATATGTTCAAATTTCTCAAAATGTTACTCTAACTCTCGTAGTAAGTTGATTCAATCCATAAAATGATTTGAATTAACTATGTTTGGTGACACACCACGTCATAGTTGTTTTGACACACGTGAAAACATGAATGTAGTCTAACTAACTCACGTAATAAATTGATTCAAAGCATAAATTGTTGACCCATTAAATATGGGTAAACTTTTTTCTCTGTGTAGGTCATAATAGTTGAGTAATTAGTTCGATATTTTGACTTATATAATTGTGTTTCATTGAGCAAACAGGAATTTTTTGCTCTGTGAAATATTTTTAGCAGTAGGGTATATATGTTCCAAGTTATTATTAGGGTCTATATTTTCGAACACGTGATAAAGGAAAATAAAATAATTATTATTTAACTACTATTTAATTAGTAACATAATAGCTGAAGGTATGATACCAATTGAAATAAAAGTTAAATAATGATCATTATATATAAATTTATTGAGTCCAATTACAACTTTAAGTTTAATTATTATCTATAATGTGAATCACTGAATTTTAATCGTCTCATTTGCAGCTTTTGGCACCAGGTGAAAGCTCAAGTTATCTGATATGGAGTTCCGCATTTTACGTAGAAAAATTATTTATGTAATGATTTTTATTTCTAAACTTGTATTTTACGTACTGGTATCATGGATACCAATTTAAGTAAGAATTGAATAATAATATTTATTACATTTATATCTTACATATTCGAATTAAAATGTGGTACAGTCTGATAACACAGAATTTACTCTAAAATGGAACATGTAAAATAGCCCATCAACTTTTAATTATTTACGTTTATTATAGGTTTAGCGTCTGCTTCGGAACCAAAGGCCATGTCGCTGACGTCAAAAGGAAATTAAATAGATAGGACTGGAAGAAGCAGTCAGAAATGAAAGTGGCTCCATGGACAAAGTCACGACGCTCGTGGATGCTGAAAAGCTACTCCATGAATGCTGTCATTTACCGAGGAGGAATGTGACAAAAATGATCACAAGCACCGCTGGCTGCACTCAAGGATGGAAGAGGGAAATGAAGAGGTGATAGTAAATGAAGTCTACGAGCCTACCTAACACAAAATCTAAGACCTCCTACGTAATTGTAGAGCATAAACCAAGCGCTATCCTCTAAAACTGCATGGAGAGTTAAAAACAATATAAACATGATAAGCATAAAATAGACAATACATAATCCAAATTACAACAGTTTGAGTCCCAAGAGACGCCACCCCCCTTCTCTTCCATTCACCAAAGACAGCTTCAGGAACCCCTCGGGGTTTATTTACAATAAGCAGTTTAGGATAGATTCATAACAATAAATGCACTGGCCATCGAAAAATCACTTGATTGGTTATCCATTCCATTTTCACGGTACTGAAGGAACACTGTTCAACAACCGATGTTCCAATATCGCTCATTTTACGTTGATCCATTGTACAATCGCACTAGCGTGCCAATGCCCGATCGTACCTTTACAACTGCCGTAGTCCCCTATAAATGTATTAATTATTGGGTATAGTTTAAAGGGAGCACAACGAACTTTACATAGAAAAGTACAATCCAATTGAATAGAAATAATTTCTACATTTCTATACGTATTATATAACAGGAAGATAAGAAAATGAATTTCCAAATTTGAAACGATTTTTTTAAAACTACGTATCTGTTTTCGCACTTCTGGTCGAAGTATAAATTCAGATATCGTTTGGAAACAGATGTGCCAACGTCAAGATGATACTGTTAAAACCATGTATCGGTTTTCATGTTTCTACTCGAAGCGTAATTTCAGATATCATTCAGAAACAGACATTCCGATATCTACTATGAGTCGAAATGGTTGCTAAGTCGATACCCACCGTTAGCACTACGAATTCGACAGCAAACGGCATCGAATCGTCATTCATATGTTTGTTGGGATTAAGACTCTCTCGTAAGCAGATAGTGACTACCGACAAAGTAGAGAGAAGTCGAGTGAGTGTCCTCGTCATAATCTCAATCCACCGCTTATATACTCCTAAGATTCATCTAAAACTCCACCCAAATCCAAATGTAAGATGCCTCTGATCTCACTTCTCCAATTCCGATTGGTTCTCAACCCTCTTGTAGGCTGTCCCTAATTCTACCCTCAACTAATAGGAACTGATCAGTTCAAAAATAACTCCTCCTAAATTTCCAACTTAAACTAATTACTCTTTCACAGAAAAGAAACATGAAACTTGAAATCTGTTAGGATACGTGAAACCTCAAGAGCTCGTTATTTCTATAAAGTAAACCACAGAAAACCTCAGGTCTAGAGAAAACAGTATGTGGTTAATCACCCTCACCAAATGCATTACATGTAACAGACTTTGAAAGTCTTATTAACTCTCTTAAAGCAATAAATATTATTGTCAAACAACCATTCTAAACCACAAACATTTGAGCAGAGGGGAAATATCCAATGACATTGTTTTATTTCAAAGTCACAAAATAATTAACTTCACAAAAAACCGGTCTGAAGATTTTATAACTACAAGTATACAACTATATAGTGGACGTCTAAAGGAAAATCTTGTCACTGCGATGACACTTTGCTATCCATTGTTTTTTTAGCTCAATATCTTTAGGAAATCTGAAAAAGCTAACACAAGACTGTTTACTTTCTTTTTGAGACACTGCATTGAATATGCATAATAGCTGAATAATTGGATAGTGACTCAGAGTAAATAATACAAGAACCTTGAAATCGTATTCCAAGTGACGTTAGCTTCCTTTTCTTTGTCGGTATTTCTGTCGAGTGCGAGTATCCTTGTAACTATTTAATTCATGCTTCAGGTCATGCGGCAGCCTGGACGCATGTCTGTCATATTTATTGTTGGTAGCGTCAGTAGTTCCACCTGGTGATGTATGATGATGTATGATGTATAATTAATTTCAATACACTAACACCTTCCTTGAAATAATCGAGTCCGACATAAATTCTACATTAATATTTATTTTCTTTTCAGAACAGAAGCCGGCTTCTGAGATATAGAATGGATATTGGGAAGCCAACAACTAAGACGATTTAATCATCAGTATCCAATAATATTCACTCAAGTTTGCATCGTCTATTTTCTAATCAGAAATCGTTTAATGCATAACAAAACAGGGGTGACCGGTATATTCCACCCCGGTAAATTCCACCCCACTTTACTGGTTAGGTTTGTTAGTTATTGTTATTAACCATTTATTAATATTTTTATATAATACAAGGTAACTTTCATTTTCACTGTAGCAAATTAAACCTTTCGTTGGTCAGTCACAAGCTGTTTATTTTTCACTACACATGTGATAAAACAGCGGAAAGAAGGTTGTGTAAACACTTTTTATCAGTTGAGATAGTTTGATTTTCAATCTCAAGCTGATTTTCTTCACTATCGCCAAAACAATAGCGATATTGACAGTAAGATGATGTCATATAGTACTTCTTGTAATTTTATATTATTTTGAATTTGTTATTTTTGCTTCGAGTAAAAGTGGTGTAAAATGGTTTTTGACTGAAGGCTTTTTTTGACCAGGCGGTTTTTGAAGGGGATTGGTACAGGGTTTTAAGACTAGGGGGATCATTGCCATTTTTACATGGAGAGATTTTGACCACGGGAATAATTGTCCTAGAATCCCAAACAGCAATTTACAAGCAAAAAGAGAACACATTGAATGTGTTTTCTCTGCCAATCGACTCCATCCACACCTCTTTCAACCATTGTTGTAAGATCATGTACTATAGTTTCATGTAAAAGCAAAATTGATATTAATTTTCGCAACATGTAAACTTTGAAATAAACTACCATATTATGAATATTTATATTTTTGTATATTAGATAAAATTTCAAAAATTGACTGAAGCCACCTCTAAAAATTGTCCAAATGTCTCAGGATATCGTTTGAATTATTTCTTCATGGATACGAAGTATTTAACAAATGGCCATCTAGAATTGAAATCTTTGACTTTTTATTGTCACCATAATGAACATTGTCGCAGGGGTGGAATTTACCGGAGTGGAATATACCTAGGGTGGAATATACCGGGGTGGAATTTACCGGGGTAGAATATACCTAGAGCCCAAAACAGGTGCTAGGACAACTAACACCCTATTAATTATTATTTGAGTTGTGATGATATGAGTAGTGTAGGTTCAGGGTGTTTACTACACGTGGTGATGTTGCAAGGCTATAATTAGGACGTGGTAATGTTGCATGGCTATAATTAGCATATTCGCGTGGGGTGATCGAGGGGTGAGATTGACAGGTGGGGAGATTGATGAGTGAAAAGGATGGTTTTTATATAATTCTGTGTTAAATTGTTACATAGAAAAAAGGATAGTTTGACAGGTGTAATAAATGTGTTGATGAAATATATATATGAAAGTTTGGTGTAATATCTAAGATGTGTAATTGTGAATTTATTTGTTATATAGAAAAAAAAGGAGTGTGTGACAGATGAGTAATGATTTATTTGAAAAGGGTAGTAATATATTTTTTCCAATCGTTATGATTTCAATGTGATATACATAGAATTAGTATTAATTAAATAAATAGAAATGAAATAGAAGTGTTTAGTATATGGAGCCAACACAAATTGACATAGTTCACCCAATTAAATTTTCTTTCTAAACGCACCATATAGAAAACGATAGAATGAACAGAGGTGGGGTATACTGTTCTAAAAAATTCAAATGTTATTATTATAATATAGACGGGTTGAAAAGGCTAGTAATTTATTTTTTTTTCCATTCGTTATGATTTCAATCTGCTATACATAGAATTAGTATTAATTAAATAAATATCATAGTTCACACAATTAAATTTTCTTTCTAAATGTACCATATAGAAAACGATAGAATACACAGAGGATGGTATACTGTTCTAAAAATATTTTTAAATAAAGTTTATATGAAATAATATTATTTAAGATATAATGTAGGCTTCTTCCGTCCATCCTTCCATCTTCTTAGAGTCCAAGAGGTGCTGTGCAGAGCAGATTTAATAAAATAACATACACCTCCTATGACCGCCAATTTGACTTTAAACAAGTTAGTGATCAGAGGAGGCGAATATATTTTATTATTTTCTCACAGAAGATCCAGCTACTTAATGCTAAAGAAATTTTCTAAATCAACTTAAAAGTATATTACATTAAAAAGACATTTTCTATATATTACAATGAATTCTCCAACACTGAAAATCATCTTAAAAGTATATTACATTAAAAAGACATTTTCTATATATTACAATGAATTCTCTAACACTGAATATTAATACATTAATTTAAAAAAAAGAAATTGAACATTTTAAAAGTAAATGTGTATTATAGAAAATTCCTAATTCTTAATTCTATACACCTCTTTATTTTAAAAATAAGATCTTTCAGATGTTTCTCCATATTCTCCAGGAAGCTGTAGGCTATCACCTTTCTGTAAGTTAACAACTCTCTCCAATAACACATGTGTTGTAAGAATTTTCACTGTCGTGGCATCTATAACCATTCTTGATGGATGAGTCGAGTTAAGAAACATTATAACATAACTTCCGTTGAGACGAAATACTTCAATTGCAGATGGAAACTGTCTTATCGTGAACGAAAGTTCATCATTTGTTTCAGGAAATCTGAATCTTAATGATTGTAAAAACATTAAGAAGCTATGAATAGAAAATGGAATCCACGAATCCAAGTATTTAAACTTGATTCGGTCATATTGTGAATCATATGATATATCAAAATCTCCAATATTAAAGAGCTGTGTGATTGTCATGTTGGTCAGTTGATTCACACGAGAACACTAATTAGCTTCTCACCTAAGAGGCGGTGATTAGGTTACAGAAGGCCTACCCCCATCGCTTGACTCAGACATGTACATACATACACACAGAAGGGGAGAGACTCATTGAGGGCATACAACATCACACAGTTTCAAACAAGTGTGTATATGAAAGACAATGTGTGGTGCGTGTAACCTTGCAATCTTGTTTAAAATTTATGTGATTATATGAAAAGTGTGCCTATTTATTGAAAATTATTGTTTTTTCATTACAGATGAAAATTTTGACCCGTGTTCCTCGTATGGAAAAAAACATAAATTAGATAATGGTAAGCCTACTCATGATAATAACGATACAACTAATGTACAATTATATATTTCATTTATTGAATTATATTTTATTACAGAACAAAATTTTGAATCATCTCCATCCCTTGAAAAAAAATGTAAATTGGGGAGTGGTAAGTTTACTTGCATTATCCGTGATAAATAAATATATACATCTATATTTATTCTAATTATCTCTATCACTTATCCTGTAGAGAGAGGAAAAATTTCGGAAAAAAGAAATGACAATGTAAATAATATCACACAAATCTCAAACGATCAAAGGGAAATGAATAAATCTACAATTGGTGAGTATTATAATTCTAATTGTATAGATTAAATTACATGAATTTGAATTTAAATATTGAAGATGGTAATCTCACTTTTTAAACCAACACTACTTTAAATTTCATCTAGTAACTTTTTTTTTTCAGATCATCTCTCCCCTGAACAAATAAAGGAGTTTGGTGTACAATTATTAAAAAGGGCTATGAATTCACCAACACATTATCATCAGTGATTGGATTGATTTATCAAACTCTCTTTCAAAATTTGAAGATGCACAAGCAAACAATGGTAATTATAATTTAATATTGATACATTTTATTCTTTATGCTTTAGTACATTATGTCATATTTAATTTCTTATAAATTTATCACAGATCAATACACACCAGAACAAATAAAGGAGATGGGGCTGGAATTATTGCAAAAAGTAATGAATTCCCCCACCCCGCCACCAGCAAATTTCGATTGGGGGAATCTGGAAATCATTCTTCCGTCTCTTCAGAATTCACAACAGATATTGGGAGAAGAAATGAAATCTACTACTCATCAACCAAGCAATGATTGGGATGATCTAGAAAACATTCTTTCAAACATCGAAGATAACCACTCAAACACTGGTGAATATTTTATGTTAACACACACACATTTATTATTTTATATTATTCATCATATAACTTTTTTTTTTACATTGTTCATCATATAACTTTTTTTTTCTTTCAAATCTCAGATCATTACTCTCCTGAAGAAATGGATAGAATAGCAGGTATTGCTCAATATCTAGAGGAGGAAACGTCACCAACCATTGAAATAGGAGCTGGGGGGAAAAGGATAGAGTCTACTGAAGATGAAGATAGATCCCCAGATGTTAACACACCACAACCTCCCATACCAGATGCTATCACCCCATCGCCTCAACCCCCTATACAATCACATATAGTCTCAAATCATGCTTCTTCTTTTCAAAATCGTGTGATAACACAAACCATTACATTTTTGCCAGAATTTACACTACCAGAAGATTTATCATCATATTTAAATGAAAACATTTTCGCAATTCTTCATGAAATGGGGTATATTCCCAATTTTCATGATAAAATTTATGTAACTTTCACGTCAAAATTAGAAAGATTGCAAGAAACAGGGGAGATAGAATCTTATGATCACCATACACACATTCCCAAATCCGACATTCAGATAGAGATGGTAGATCATTGGATTAATTTATTAATTACTAATCTGTATAATGCTAAGACAAAAGGTAGTGGGTGGACACTTAGTTCTATAAAAAGTCTCAAACTCACCATCTTTAACACTGAGAGAACATTAAAACGCTATGGAAAATATGTACCCACACCCAAAAAGTTAGGAGGACGTTATTCTATATTGAACATTAACACTAATACCAACTGTGTCCAATACTCAATCATCGCACACTTTATGATTGAGGATGGGACATTTCCTAAAAGAGATAAAACAGATAAGAAACACTATGAGAAAAATGTAGGAAAGTATTTTTCATTCCCAGTCATAAATGATGGAACAGTTACAATTGAAGATTTCAAAAAAATAGAAAGAGCCACCAATCGTAACATTATAGTATATCAACTTAAAGACCATGACGATAGGTGTTCCATAAAAATAATACGTAAAAGTGAGAATGATCCAAATTTGCCATATATATATCTTTCCACGATAAACGAAGAAAATCATGTAGTTTTAATAACAGATATTCAAAGATTCATTCACAATGCTAGAAAGACAGATCAAACACGTCCACTTAACCCTTATTGTACTTTCTGTCTCAATACCATATCAGGGGATTATGCTAGACACATCACCATTTGCAGACAGTATAATTACTTACAAAATATTAAATTACCCGATGAGGAAGAGAAGTACAAGTTTAGAGCACTTGCAGCTACGCAAAAAGCCAAGTATGTGGCCTTTTACGACTGCGAGTCAATATTACAAAAACATCAACATAGCAATATATTACACGAACATGAAATGTGTTCATATTCCTATATAATAGTGGATTCTGAGAATGATAATGTTGTTTCCTCAGGAATTGAAACGACAAATGACGCTGGTAGATTAATTGATAATATTTTAAATGATTATAAAAAGTTGGTAGGGATCTATAAATCCACATGGAATAAAAATATAGTAATGGGTGAAAATGATTGGAAAACACATAAGACAGCCACTAATTGTGCGTTTTGTAATAATAAGTTCATTCATCCAGAAGGACATGACAAACACCGTCATCACGGGTGGGATAAGGAGGTTATCAAAAGAGATGGTAAAGTCATAAAAGGGAATTATATAGCAACACTCTGTTTTAGCTGCAATTCAAGTATTTCAACTAAAAGATATGAACTCCCTATACTTGCACACAACTTTTCAAAATATGATAGCTCATTCATTCTAAACGGGTTATCTAATAGGGATTATACAACAAACATCATTAGCAAAGCAGGTCAAAACATCATTCAAATTTCAGTAGAATATGGGGGTAGCGCAGACACAGGTGATAAAGTAACACTTCGTTTTATTGATAGCTGTAGCTTTCTTCCAAAGAGTCTTGATCATCTTACAGAAGATTTGAAGAAGTCAGGACATGATTTTAATCTATTCAAGACAGAGTTAGTTAAAAGAGGATATTCAGATAATGTGATTCAATTATCACTGAGGAAGGGGATATTTCCATATGAATATATTGACTCTTTCTCTAAACTTCAAGAATCTGAATTACCTGAACATAAATACTTCTTCAGTGCATTAAAAGATTCTAATGTTTCTGAAGAAGATTATAATTTTGCACAATTAGTTTACAATGAAGCAAACTGTAAAACCATTGAAGATTATATGAAACTATATCTTCAATGTGATGTTTTTCTACTTGCAGAAGTCTTTTTGAAATTTCGCAATGTAGTTTTTAAAGAACATGAGTTGGATGCATGTCAATTCTTAACACTACCCTCATTGGCTGTCAGCTCAGCTCTTTTTAACTCAAAAAGAAGTTTCGATTTACTTTACAACGTTGAAGATTTATCACTTTTCGAATCCAATATACGGGGTGGTTTAACAATAGCTAATGAGGGATATAAAAAATTTAACAATCCATCACTATGCAACTTTGATCCTGATGAGGAAATATCAGAAGGGTTATTTCTTGATTTTAATAGCTTATACGCTACAGTAATGAATGATAAGCTACCTATTGGAGAAAAGCGTGAACTCACACAAAATGAAATAGAAAAATTTGACATTCCTAACATTGATGTTGATGGCGATCACACATATTGTCTATTGATTGATTTTGAAATTCCTGATGATGTTAAAAAAGTTACTGATGAGCTTCCATTAGGGATAAATCATTTCAAACCAGATTTTAATCACTTATCACCCTTCACAAAGGAACTATTTGAGAATCTCAACTTGTCAGAGTCTTATATCACGGAAAAACTCACAGCAACACATTTCCCGCAAAAAGAATATCTTATTTCAATTAAATTGCTTCAACTCTATCTAAAGTTAGGCATTAAAATTATAAGAATTCATAAAATATTTGAATTCAAACAAGAGTCGTGTTTCCGTAGCTATATAAACAAAAATATAAATCTTAGAAAAAACTCAAAGAATTCATATGAAAGTGCTATTTGGAAGCTTATGAATAATTCAGTATTCGGAAAAATGCTCTTTAATGCACGTAAGAATCAGATTGATACGAAATTAATCACTTCATTACCAATGTTCGAGAGGTATATAGGAAATCCATTATTAAAAGAGGTCATCCCTCTTTCCGAAAACTCAGTAATTATTAAATTGTTTTCAGATAATATCAAAATGAAGACACCAATTTATATTGGGTGGTATATTCTCCAACATAGTAAATAATACATGTACAATTTTTTCTATAATGTTTTAAAGAAAAGATTTAATGATAAAATCAATTTAATGTATACCGACACAGATTCCTATTTTATAAGATCCAACTCATTCTTGATCTCCGATCACTTTAATGATGAGTCCTTAAAAGAACATTTAGATTTAAGTAATTATCCACCAAACCATAAATTACACTCAGATAGACATAAATCACAGTTGGGGAAATTGAAATCAGAGCTTGCAAACTCTGAAGTCTCTGAAATTTGCATATTGCAACCGAAATGCTATTCCATTCTTACATCCGACAATGAAACAAAACAAACTGCTAAAGGAATCAATAAATGTAAACAACATGAAATGAGACATGATCTTTACGTGAAAATACATAAAAACATTGAATGTAATTATAAAACTGTCGAATGTGTAAACATTAGAAAAAAAGATTATAAACTATTTACAGTTACAAACACAAAGCGAGCGCTATCTAAACTTGACACAAAAAGGTATTGGCTTGATAACACAAAATCAATCGCTTTCGGGCATCCTGATATACCTGATTGTGATTATAACATTCCTCAACCTTGTAAAAAACGAACAGATATTCAACACGCTAAACATAACCTACATATCGAACACACTCTAGATTTAACGGCGAGAAGATCTAAACCAGGAAGGGTGCATTTTGGACTAGAGTGAATGAATTAATCATTGTATGTAATTATGTAAAAAAAAATATTAGTATGAATAAATATTTGTGACTATCTCTCTCTTGTTTCAATAAAACCACATGTTCGTGAATATCCTATTCAGTATTGGTCTTCAAGATGATGGGTGAAGACTTTAATATATATTTGTCTAGTAAAGAGAATAAAAATATTTATAGAAATAATAAAGCTTCTCAATTCACGAATAAAATATTACCTAATTTACTTTTGAACGATGATTATGTGGTGGCTTTATCTAATATTGCTTTCTCACCCGAGTATCATTGCATAAAAAAATATGATCCTAATTTCTTTATAAATATTCACATTAAAACCTTCAATGATAAAGGATTAGTTGAAAAACTCTACACTTCAAAATATCTGTGCAGTGTAAATATTACGGGAGTGTCCATATTTAAGGCAATACAACAATTAAATAATGATTTTGTTTCCTTCTTAATCATAAGAAATATTTCCAAAAGATCACAGAAACCAATTTTTAGATTTAAAACAAATGATTGTTATATTACACTGGGAAAACTTGACCATACAATAGTGGATGAGTCAAGTGAGCTGTTTTGGGAGTTCTCAGACCATATGGCCAGGTTCCTGGGGGTGGGTACTGAACAATCTACCGTCCCGTTAATTATTAATCCAGTTAAAATTCCAAGGAAAATAGAGTGTTTTTTTGTTTATACTGATATTGTTCATCCATCACATTTAGGGGATAAATCTATCAACATCATAGATGTAATCCCTACCGATATAGCAAGGGGGAAATTCGTCCCGCAACTTAATTACAAAGGGGTAAAGAATACTTTAATAGAAGATATTTCGATAAAAATTACAGATCAAAATGGAAATGAGATTCTGTTTGATGATGATGTAGATGTTTTGTGTGTTTTACATTTTAAACTCAAATAATTATATATAAACTAGTGTAATTATATATTCAGCTCATTTATAAAAGTTCAAGCATGCGAGTGGTATATATATCCCCGTCTGTACAAGATTTCAACACCCTTTTTTCTAAAAGGGGTGGAGGGTTATCTGATATCCGAGTTTACCACAATAGAGGTGGGTCTTTATTATCTTTTGTTGGGAGATTTGCTCGTTATGCACTTCCATTTATCAAGAGTATAATTCTCCCTGAAGTTGGTAATTTTGCAAAAAATGTAGCTGATGATGTTGGTCAGGGAAGAAATATTAAACGTGTGTTAAAAGAACGAGGGATGGAGACAGCAGTTAACATGGGGCGACGTGTTGCTAAAAAAGCTAGAGGAGGGGGAAATAAGAAGAAAAAAACTAGTTCAAAGAAACAAATTGTAAAGAGGAAAAATAACCAGAAAAAATGCAAAAGAAAAAAAGATATTTTCAATACAAATAAGTTCCAGTTGTGAATATGTTAACGATTAATTTATATATAATACCCACCCTATCTGATTTGGGCATAGTACTACAATAGACGGACACAAGTCAGGACATGGGATCTTTATCAGTTCCAACAACGAGGTATCACAATGCCATCTCGAATTTATTTCCAAATGATAAAAGGATATATAAGTTAGAGGCTGGTATTTCATCACGATATGAAAGGGATATTTTACCATCCAATGTGAATATTAATAGTGAAGCAATAACAGATAATTACATTGAATTCAATATTAACGGTAGTGATCAAGAATTTATTGATTTGGATACATTATCAATAGAATTGAAGGTTTCGATTACAAAGGCAGATGGAGCAGCGATAGAAGCTACGGATAATGTCACTCTAGTTGATGGATTCGCTCATCGAATATTGGCAAAGAGTTCTATTTTTTTGAATAGTGTTCAATGTGAATCAAATGCATTCTTTGGGTTGTGGACTGTTGTAAAACACCATTTAAGTCTATCGAAGGATGAAATGAGTAGTCATGGCCGGAATATGTATTATAAAGCTCTTGATAACAAAATCCCACATACGTATATCGCAAATAATTTCACTCTCGCCTCTTTAAAAAACGATGAAAAAAGCATCCAAGCTGATTGCGTAACAGGAATTCATACAATAGCACCATTGAACATAGAATTAGCAGATTCAGGTTTTTACCTTCTTAATGGTGTTGATATGAGGATAAGATTTGATCTTGCTAGCAATGCAGTTGTTTTAGGTACAAACACTGATGAAAATTTCAAGTATAAGATTACTATGGCTAAAATATGGATGAAGAAGATAATCCCACAACCTTCAGCTCTCATGAGCCTTTCACAAAATTTAACCTTGGAAAATAGTTTTGTGGAATATTTATACTCACGTCCTGTGATAAAGAATAGTATTATACCACAAGGGAGCAGTAATATCGTGTTAGACAATATTTTTAATGGTATTATACCACATCAAGTTATTGTATTCATGGTGTCTCAAGATGCCTTGAATGGGAATTTAAAGAAGAATTCTGGGTATTTTGATCATTGCAACATAAACTCCCTGCGATTGGAGGTTGATGGGAACGTTACAAGTTCTATCACGGGATCTATTCCATCACAACCAGCACGATTCTTCAATCACACCTTGGAGAATTTAATGGGAAAAGATCATTTGTTGACATATGAAAATTTCAAAAGTGGTAAAAGCATTTTCGCATTCGACTTGAGATCCACTAATTCAAGTGAGGTTCTCTCGTTAGAGCGTAGAGGTAATATGAGACTCTCTGCACAACTTTCTGTTAATCTTACAGAGAATGTGGTTATTTTCGTTGTGGGTGTAATTAATGGTATCGTACAAATAGATTCACGGAAATCAGTTAGAACCAATAATTTAATATGAATTCAAAACAATTAGAATCCGTATTTTTGAAAATTGGAGGTAGATTTCAGGGGATATTCACAAACGACAGTTTGCAAATAAAAAACAGAGGGATATACATAGTTAATGTTATTTCTAACCCGAATATTTTGGGTCATTGGGTGATGTTTTACTTTGATATTAATGATAATGTAATATTTGTTGATAGTTATGCAAAAAAACCTATTTTTTATGGTGGAAATATTTTTAAATGTTACATGAAGTTTAATGTGAAAAGTTTTGTGAAAACTCAGCTGCAATCAAATGATTCACTAGTGTGTGGTCTTTATTGCCTTTATTTTGCATTCTATCTAAATAAAGAATATAGTATGAAAAGAATACTATCCCATTTTTCAGACAATTTTAGAAGCAATGATAGAATAGTTGAAAGAATTCTCGCAGAGATTGGTGTAGATAGATGTGAGATAAGTTTCTGTCCATCCTTAATGTACAATAAAAAATGTTTGGCTGTCTGTACATGCTCAAATACATGCAATAAATAGATTTGCTTCAATAATATTCAATCAGTCATTGAATAGATACATTGAAGGATGGATGTCCAGAGTAATGAAAATGAATGTATTATTAAAGTGTTGGAGAGTTTTTTATTCACTGGTGTTAAGGTGCTTAAGAAACTCATCGATACAATTGAAAAGAGTAATGGATATAAATCACTACATAAATATGAAGGGATTGAAATCAAGATGAATGAAGCTATTGATCAAATCAATAATGAGGTTGATGATATTCGACAGTTGATTTCTCAATCCCAGATAGAATATTCAAGATTGCAAGAATTAGAAGAGAAACTCAATGGTGAAGTAGAGTATATGAAGAATGGGATTAATAAACGTGCAACCATTGCAGTCGTTGAACGTGATTTTAGAGACATTGAATCAGAGTTTAATATTAAATTTAACAAAATTCAGGAGACAATGAAGAGGAATGAAAAGAACATTACAATTCAAGTTGAGAAAATATGTGAACATCTGTTTCATCTTCGTGAACGTGTGGATGCGATGGCTACAGTCAATACACAGATCTCTACGATAGAGGGAAAAATAGAGTCTATCACTTCTGAGCTCATTCAAACAGGAAAAGAAATATCATGGATGAGGGAGTTACATGACGAGTTGAATATCAAAGTTGATGAAGTGTTAGTTAATAGCGATTGATTATGTATAATAATAAGTTTTCAATAAATTGTAATGTTCTAATTGTAATGTTTCATTATCATATAAAATAGATGGGTGTTGTTATCACTAGTGTAGTAATGGATAGGATTCAGTCTGATGAAGTAGATATTTTTAATCAATGCGCTAGGGTTTTA
>CANNZV010004776.1:36219-50619 GCA_947561585.1 Caprella mutica
ATAAACTTCACTTTACGTATTATTTAGGAACACCTATCATCATGGTCTTTAAGTTGATATACTATTATATTACGATTGTGGCTTTCTATTTTTTGAAATCTTCAATGTAACTGTTCATCATTATGACTGGAATGAAAAATACTTTCCTAACATTTCTCATAGTGTTCTTATCTGTTTATCTCTTTAGAAATCTCAATCATAAAGTGTGCGATGATGAGTATTGGACACAGTTGGTATTAGTGTTAATGTTCAATATAGAATAACGTCCTCCTAACTTTTGGTGTGGGTACATATTTTCCATAGCGTTTTAATGTTCTCTCAGTGTTGAAGATGGAGTTGAGACTTTTATAGAACTAAGTGTCCACCCACTACCTTTTGTCTTAGTATTATACAGATTAGTAATTAATAAATTATCCAATGATCTACCATCTCTATCTGAATGTCGATTTGGGATGTGTGTATGGTGATCATAAGATCTATCTCCCCTGTTTCTTGCAATCTTTCTAATTTCTGACGTGAAGTTACATAAATTTTATCATGAAAATTGGGAATATACCCCATTTCATGAAGAATTGCGAAAATGTTTTCATTTAAATATGATAAATCTTCTGGTAGTGTAAATTCTGGCAAAAATGTAATGGTTTGTGTTATCACACGATTTTGAAAGAAGAAGCATGATTTGAGACTATATGTGATGTATGGAGTAGCGATGGGGTGATAGCATCTGGTATGGGAGGTTGTGGTGTTAACATCTGGGGATCTACCTTCATCAGTAGACTCTATCCTTTTCCCCCCAGCTCCTATTCATTAGTTGGTTGCGTTTCCTCCTCTAGATATTGAGCAATACCTGCTATTCTATCCATTTCTTCAGGAGAGTAATGATCTGAGATTTGAAAGAAAAAAAAGTATATGATGACAATGTAGAAAAAAAAGTTATAGATGAATAATATAAATAATAATGTGTGTTAACATAAAATATTTACCAGTGTTTGAGTGGTCATCTTCGATGTTTGAAGAATGTTTTCTAGATCACCCCAATCATCGCTTGGTTGATGAGTAGTAGATTTCATTTCTTCTTCCAATATCTGTTGTGAATTCTGAGAGATGGAAGAATGATTTCCAGATTCTCCCAATCGAAATTGCTGGTGTGGGGTGTGAATTCATTACTTTTTGCAATAATTCCAACCCCATCTCCTTTATTTGTTCTGGTGTTTGATCTGTGATAAATTTATAAGAAATTAAATATGACATAAGTACTAAAGCATAAAGAATAAATGCATCAATATTAAATTATAATCACCATTGTTTGCTTGTGCATCTTCAAATTTTGAGAGTTTGATAAATCAACCCAATCAGTATTTGGGTAATGTGTTGGTGAATTCATAGCCCTTTTAATAATTGTACACCAAACTCCTTTATTTGTTCAGGGGAGAGATGATCTGAAAAAAAAAAGTTACTAGATGAAATTTAAAGTAGTGTTGGTTTAAAAGTGAGATTACCATCTTCAATATTTAAATTCAAATTCAAGTAATTTAATCTATACAATTAGAATTATAATACTCACCAATTGTAGATTTATTCATTTCCCTTTGATCGTTTGAGATTTGTGTGATATTATTTACATTGTCATTTCTTTTTTCTGAAATTTTTCCTCTCTCTACAGGATAAGTGATAGAGATAATTAGAATAAATATAGATGTATATATTTATTTATCACGGATAATGCAAGTAAACTTACCACTCCCCAATTTACATTTTTTTTCAAGGGATGGAGATGATTCAAAATTTTGTTCTGTAATAAAATATAATTCATAAATGAAATATATAATTGTACATTAGTTGTATCGTTATTATCATGAGTAGGCTTACCATTATCTAATTTATGTTTTTTTCCATACGAGGAACACGGGTCAAAATTTTCATCTGTAATGAAAAAACAATAATTTTCAATAAATAGGCACACTTTTCATATAATCACATAAATTTTAAACAACACCACAAGCTTACACACCATTCATTGTCGTTCACACACACATTTGTTTGAAACTGTATGATGTTGTATGCCCTCAATGAGTCTCTCCCCTTCTGTGTGTATGTATGTACATGTCTGAGTCAAGCGATGGGGGTAGGCCTTCTGTAACCTAATCACCGCCTCTTAGGTGAGAAGCTAATTAGTGTTCTCGTGTGAATCAACTGACCACATGACAATCACACAGCTCTTTAATATTGGAGATTTTGATATATCATATGATTCACAATATGACCGAATCAAGTTTAAATACTTGGATTCGTGGATTCCATTTTCTATTCATAGCTTTTTAATGTTTTTACAATCATTAAGATTCAGATTTCCTGAAACAAATGATGAACTTTCGTTCACGATAAGACAGTTTCCATCTGCAATTGAAGTATTTCGTCTCAACGGAAGTTATGTTATAATGTTTCTTAACTCGACTCATCCATCAAGAATGGTTATAGATGCCACGACAGTGAAAATTCTTACAACACATCTGTTATTGGAGAGAGTTGTTAACTTACAGAAAGGTGACAGCCTACAGCTTCCTGGAGAATATGAGAAACATCTGAAAGATCTTATTTTTAAAATAAGAGGTGTATAGAATTAAGAATTAGGAATTTTCTATAATACACATTTACTTTTAAAATGTTCAATTTCTTTTTTTTTAAATTAATGTATTAATATTCAGTGTTGGTGAATTCATTGTAATATATAGATAGAAAATGTCTTTTTTAATGTAATATACTTTTAAGATGATTTTCAGTGTTGGTGAATTCATTGTAATATATAGATAGAAAATGTCTTTTTTAATGTAATATACTTTTAAGATGATTTTCAGTGATGGTGAATTCATTGTAATATATAGAAAATGTCTTTTTAATGTAATATACTTTTAAGTTGATTTAGAAAATTTCTTTAGCATTAAGTAGCTGGATCTTCTGTGAGAAAATAATAAAATATATTCGCTTCCTCTGATCACTAACTTGTTTAAAGTCAAATTGGCGGTCATAGGAGGTGTATGTTATTTTATTAAATCTGCTCTGCACAGCACCTCTTGGACTCTAAGAAGATGGAAGGATGGACGGAAGAAGCCTACATTATATCTTAAATAATATTATTTCATATAAACTTTATTTAAAAATATTTTTAGAACAGTATACCATCCTCTGTGTGTATTCTATCGTTTTCTATATGGTACATTTAGAAAGAAAATTTAATTGTGTGAACTATGATATTTATTTAATTAATACTAATTCTATGTATAGCAGATTGAAATCATAACGAATGGAAAAAAAAATAAATTACTAGCCTTTTCAACCCGTCTATATTATAATAATAACATTTGAATTTTTTTAGAACAGTATACCCCACCTCTGCTCATTCTATCGTTTTCTATATGGCGCGTTTAGAAAGAAAATTTAATTGGGTGAACTATGTCAATTTGTGTTGGCTCCATATACTAAACACTTCTATTTCATTTCTATTTATTTAATTAATACTAATTCTATGTATATCACATTGAAATCATAACGATTGGAAAAAAATATATTACTACCCTTTTCAAATAAATCATTACTCATCTGTCACACACTCCTTTTTTTTCTATATAACAAATAAATTCACAATTACACATCTTAGATATTACACCAAACTTTCATATATATATATTCCATCAACACATTTATTACACCTGTCAAACTATCCTTTTTTCTATGTAACAATTTAACACAGAATTATATAAAAACCATCCTTTTCACTCATCAATCTCCCCACCTGTCAATCTCACCCCTCGATCACCCCACGCGAATATGCTAATTATAGCCATGCAACATTACCACGTCCTAATTATAGCCTTGCAACAATACCCTGTGTAATCAATACCTTGAACCTCCACTACTTACTTTATTCTGTGTACTGTATTATGTGTACTGTTTTCTGTGTACTGTGCACTTTATTCTGTGTACTGTATTCTCTGTGTACTTTATTCTCTGTGTACTGTGTTTTCTGCCACCACCAAATGGTGTCTTAACTTCGCTCATCAATTCAAATCTTTAAAACTTATCGGGCAAAAAAAGTTATAGGCCTAAAAGTTATAGGCCTAAAAGTTATAGGCCTAAAAGTTATAGGCCTAAAAGTTATAGGCCTAAAAGTTATAGGCCTAAAAGTTATAGGCCTAAAAGTTATAGGCCTAAAAGTTATAGGCCTAAAATGAAAAACAAAAATGTCATTTTGAATCAGTTTGATGCTAATTGATGGGTTGGACATCATATTTATTGATAGGGTAAAGCCTCAATTGCAAGATGTGAATTAAGTACTAGATGACAATTTCAATAAGTAATTAATAACAAAATGGCATCAAAATATTAAAACATACTCAATATTAATAGTAATCTATTAAATATTTATTTGGAATTTAATTCGAAACTTGTAATTATATTCTGTTTGTATTTCGTACGTACGTTTATCCTTTCAGAAAAAGAGGAAAAGTCTTTGACTCGGTATAGGGGTTATAAAAACTATAGAAAATGATGTAAAGGCTATTATGTTAATAAATTGAATAGAAATTCAACCTAATGGACAATAAAATAGGAAATAACTTCAGTATAGAATAAAAAATCAATATTTCTGTACAATAGAAAAATTATTTGGATACCACCATGTTTTTTTTTTTAATAATTACTACGTTTATTAGCTGAAGGGTGACACTAAAGTTATTTCATTAATTCAAACTATTTCTGTCATCATTTAATGTACATTAAAGCAATTTATCTTCCACGGTTACACTCTGAATTTAGAAATAGTTTGCATATTGCTTTACAAAGTTATAAAATTACGAGGTGACTACCATTAATTATGGAACAAAATAACTTATACCGAATAAAACAAGTGACGATGTCAAAACATTGATTGAAATTTTTATGTATTGATATTGTTTTTATGTAGTATGAGCTCCGAGTTATTGGCCTGTTCCACATCTTCGATCACATGATAAAAAATATATAATAATTAGGGTTGTGACAATATGCGTTTAAAATCATAAATCTTAAGAATATCATAGACGAAACGAAATGAAATGGTATCGAATACTATATACCTCTGGTGTAGAACGATTGTATAGTCTTTATTTCAATCCGTCTATAATATTTTCTCGATCTATAATTTTAAACGCATATTGTCGCAACCCTAATAATAATTATTGCTCAACTTTCATTTCAATGGGTATAAAAGTTAAACAATTATTATATTTTTTTACTTATATATAACTCAGAGTTGCATCCAGCTATATTTTATATAATAATATTTTTGTTGTTATAATTATGCGATTGTCCATTTAAACGAAAAACATAATATTTATCAACACTATTATTAAAACCATAGAGAAATGAATGTACTGTGAATGATATATAAACACATACATTATAATATGAAGTGAAGAATAGCCATACATTATACATAGCTGTTTCTTTTCTCAAAATATAGACACTTTAAATCATATCTGTGAAGTAGAGCCTATAAACTTATAGGATTTATTGCTATTCTTTATAGTGTTGCCAGATTCCTCGTAAAGAACTCCCAGCTAGCGACTTTTACCCCTACCATTCGTCAGTTGGAGATTATTCCCCACACCCCAATTTTATTATTTAGCACTAAGCACCAAAACCCCCAACTCACCAACACCCCACAATCCAAAGACCCCCACACCTAATATACCACATACCAGACCCCTTAAACTTATAGACCCCCCCCCCCCCCCAAATCCAAAGACCCTCAAAACCCAAAGACTCAAAATCCAAAGACCCTCAAAACCCAAAGACTCAAAACCCAAAGACTCAAAACCCAAAGACTCAAAACCCAAAGACTCAAAACCCAAAGACTCAAACCCCAAAGACTCAAACCCCAAAGACTCAAAACCCAAAGACTCAAAACCCAAAGACCCTCAAAACCCAAAGACTCAAAACCCAAAGACTCAAAACCCAAAGACTCAAAACCCAAAGACTCAAAACCCAAAGACTCAAACCCCAAAGACTCAAACCCCAAAGACCCTCAAAACCCAAAGACTCAAAACCCAAAGACCCTCAAAACCCAAAGACTCAAAACCCAAAGACTCAAAACCCAAAGACTCAAAACCCAAAGACTCAAACCCCAAAGACCCTCAAAACCCAAAGACTCAAAATCCAAAGACCCTCAAAACCCAAAGACTCAAAACCCAAAGACTCAAACCCCAAAGACTCAAAACCCAAAGACTCAAAACCCAAAGACTCAAAACCCAAAGACTCAAACCCCAAAGACCCTCAAAACCCAAAGACTCAAAATCCAAAGACCCTCAAAACCCAAAGACTCAAAACCCAAAGACTCAAACCCCAAAGACTCAAAACCCAAAGACTCAAAACCCAAAGACTCAAAACCCAAAGACTCAAAACCCAAAGACTCAAAACCCAAAGACTCAAAACCCAAAGACTCAAAACCCAAAGACTCAAAACCCAAAGACTCAAAACCCAAAGACCCCCAAACCCAAAGACCCAAAACACAAAGACCCTAAAATACAAAAACCCCAAAATCCAAAGACCCCCAAAATCCGAAGACTGCCAAAGCACAAAGACCTCCCCCCCCCCACCCCCACCACACACACACATACACACATACACACACACACACACACTAATAGAAAGTTTAGATAGGCAACACTTAATTAGGCTTATACTCTCTGGTATATTAAGTAGGCCTACTTTACGGAGATTTGAGGGAGAAGTTTTTGAATGACTATATACCGTGGGAGAGAGATATGGTGGGGCCATAGAAGATTATGGGAGATAACCTCTTAATCACTCCATGCTTAGAGCCTAACTACTTTGGTAATTAAATAATTAGCAATCGGGTAAATAGATTTAGGAGCTTCAAACAAGTGCAGTACCTGTTGCTTAAGAACTGATTAAGAATACAATTAATATTTTTGGTAATCACAGTCTAGGTCTATAAAGTCACAGTCTAAGTCTTTCTAATCACAGTCTAGGTCTATAAAGTCACAGTCTAAGTCTTTCTAATCACAGTCTAGGTCTATATAGTCATATTCTAAGTCTTTCGAATCACAGTGTAAGTTTTTATAGTCATATTCTAAGTCTTTCGATTCACAATGTAAGTTTTTATAGTCACAGTCTTAATCTATAAAGTCACAGTCTAGGTCTATAAAGTCACAGTCTAGGTCTATAAAGTCACAGTCTAACTATAAAGTCACAGTCTAACTATAAAGTCACAGTCTAAGTCAAAAAAGTCACAGTCTAAGTCTATAAAGTCATATTCTAAGTCTTTCAAATCACAATCTAAGTCTATAAAGTCACAGTCTAAGTTAGTCCTCAGACTGTCACAGTCTTTTTTATCAGAGGCAGTCTTGTTCCATCTCAACTTTTGAGAAATGTTTTAATTTGTTTGTTGTACTGAAATTAAAACCCTCTGAGAAATGATGAGGCGCTACAGAAAAAAACTGCAGCAAAAACACTACTTCTATCTTTACGCTAATTGAGTTGGAAACTAAATATGAATAGGTAAATTTCTGAATTATTGGTCGGTTCAACATTTTGATGACAATGTACATATAATAAAATAGTGTATAATTACTATCATTTAACTATTAATTTAATTGGTATCAATACCAGCAGGTGTTATGCTGTTTTACCTATTTCAGTATTCCCAGTTTTCCGGTTTTCCGAAATTTTCAGTTTTCCGTATTTTCGGTTTCTTCAGATTTTAGGCACTCCGGATTTTCATATATCCGAATTTTCGTTCTTTGTTGCTCTTCTATTTGCGTTTCGGTTTTCGGTTTTTTTTCGGTAATTTTCTATTTTTCTGTATTTTCAAAGATTATTTTATTCGGTTTTTCCGAATTATCGGGGTTTTAGGATTTTCCTTTCTTCCAAATGTTTCACTTTTTCCGAATTATTCTGAATAATACTTAAAACGTGACAAACCGCAGACAGAGAAATTAGTATATAGATTTTATTTATTGGGGGGGGGGGGGGGGAGAGGTAATGTATGATCAGAAATAGAGAACCCTCTGGTACTCAGATTTTTCCTTTTTCCTATTCAGAAAGTTATGGTGGGGTCATAGAAGATTGAAATAGAATGTTATGGTGGGGTCATAGAAGATTGAAATAGAATGTTATGGTGGGGTCATAGAAGATTAAAAAAGAAAGTTATGGTGGGGCCATAGCAGATTAAGAGAGAAAGTTATGGTGGGGCCATAGCAGATTAAGAGAGAAAGTTATGGTGGGTCTATAAAAGATTGAGAGAAAATGTTACGGTGGGCTCATAGAAGATTGAGAGGGTTTTAATCTCTTATAGCCCTACCATAACTTTCTTTCAGTGAATTATCTGCTTCTCACTTGAAGGTTATATGTTTTCTTCAACTTTTTTTTCGTGATATACATATAAAACTTGATCTATATTTTTGTCAATATTATTAATTTATTTACCAATCAACTACATGAGACAAATTATCCCCCATACCCCCAATTATAATATTTAACCAATTTACCTAAACTCCCACAACACCATCCACACAACACCATCCACACACAACACCATCCACACACAACACCATCCACACACAACACCATCCACACACAACACCATCCACACACCACACCATCCACACACAACACCATCCACACACAACACCATCCTCCACAACACCATCCACACACAACACCATCCACACACAACACCATCCTCCACACATATCAGCCCTAGTGTAATATTATTTTTTACATTCTCGTTGAATTACTTTGCTATTCATGAATTTTAATATAAAATAAAATAGGTTGAAAGCAGTTCTGTAACTCTAAGCCATTTTAAAAAATCCCCCTATCTTTAGAATCATTTCGAAACAAATTTAATTTGGTCTAACGGTGTTAAAACAGAACCATTTCATTAACCTCAATATACTTCTTAATATATTTATCTTCTCTAACTATAAAGCCTGATTGATGATAGACAGTGGAAGAAGTTTATGAGATACTGTCTTTCTTTCCACTTGGTTAGTAGATGTGTTATGGTGCATATTTTCAAAAGTGACCCTAAATTGCGGAGCTTTAGAGACATCACTCTCTGTAACGTAGAGTTATTAAAAGTTAGGAAAATGTATAGTTATTAAAAGTTGGGAAAACGTAGAGTTATTAAAAGTTTGAGAAAGCATCTTCTCTATTTTCTGGAGGTTTCTGAGGATCACATTCATCATCAGTTGAGGAAGATGAAGAGTTTTCAGGACTTCTTTTTTCTTTTTTCGAGAATACACAAATGAACTAGTTTTCGAGTCGGCAGAAAATCCTTCGGAAGATTCATTAACGTTCCAAAAATATTTTAGAAAAAGAATATTGACGAGTGGTATGGTTGGAAGGTTTAGAAATTATTACGTAACTTTCTTCCAGTAGTTAGTTAATTATTTTTATTTTATTCAAAATAATATACATTTACTGGATCCACGTCAAGTCATCAATATTTATCATTTTATCTAAAAACACAAAATTATTGTTTACATATTTTAAATGAAAGACATAAAAAGTACACTAATATTACAAAAAACTTATATAATTTATCTTTAAAATGGAAGCAGTTTCATCTTACTAGCTGTGATTGTAATGTCGTTTATATACGGGACTGAAAAAGGCCTGACTTTTCTGGACCAGACAGAACCGGGACTGAAAATCAGAACTGGGGCTGAAAATCAGAACCGTGACTGAAAATCATATGGGACTGAAAATCAGAACCAATGACAATTATGGAGGGTATGTTCCGTATCATCGGAAGGTTCTAAATATTCGATCATAAAAAAGTATATTATAATTTATCATTCTAATTGTATATTTAAGCTCTTGGAAATTCGGTAGCGTAATTTTCAGTCTCTTAACTTTCAGTCTGAGAAATAAATAAAGAACACTTTTTGGCCATTTATGCTGAGAGTTTCAAAATAATCTTCTTTATTATAATAAAATGAAGATCAATTTGAAGCTCTGAATTTAAATGGCCAAAATTTAGTTTGTTTTATCCGCCAGTTTGTTGTACTGCGCACTTCATGATTGTTTAATGTCCTGGCAGGGGGGTTCGGGGGATGTAAATAAAATAAAATTATTTTGAAAGTAAAATGAAAGTATGTTGGTCCGTTTGCTGAGTATTTTTCATTCCGAGACTGAATTTTCCAGCCACCGCATAAATGATAAAATGATACCAATTAAATAAAATTAAAAAATTATTATTATATACATTTTCATATATGATCGTTAACATAGTACCTCCACTAACTCAGAATGTACCCTATGCATCATCAACAATTTACAAATAGCTTTTAAAGCGTCCTTTATATCTTAAGTCCCTAACTCCAGGTTTCAAACCGTGACATGCAACTCTCCAATCCCAGTCGAATAATTTATAAGCGGTAGATCTTTTATCATTGTATATTACGGTATAGCATATTGATTGTATATTATCGAATATCATAATTTAGTACACTATTTTAAGGATTATTCACCAACAGTGTCCGACGAAAGAAGTTATTGCATATTCTTTAAAATTCACAAAAGATTACGATTGGGGTCTTGTCGAATTATTTCTTGGCGTAAGTATTTTTTTTTTTTTTTATCATTGTTAACAGGGAGCAGACAATTTTGCGACTGAGAAGTCGTTTTATCTTCTAAAGTCCATCCCACTTCACCTTTAATTCCCAATCTCTTCATTTTAAAGATAGTCTTTATTCTCTTTTATTTAATGATAGTCATTATATCATAACTGAGTCTGATATTATGGTCAGAGATCTGCAAAATGGCTATCCTTTTCGTCACGATTTTCTGAGCCTCAAACAGGATGGTAAGAAAAAGATTATAGGAAAATGATTATAGGAAAATGATTATAGGAAAATGATTATAGGGAAATGATTATAGGGAAAAGATTATGGGAAAAAGATTATAGGAAAATGATTATAGGAAAATGATTATAGGAAAATGATTATAGGGAAATGATTATAGGGAAAAGATTATAGGAAAATGATTATAGGAAAATGATTATAGGAAAATGATTATAGGAAAATGATTATAGGGAAATGATTATAGGGAAAAGATTATGGGAAAATGATTATAGGAAAATGATTATAGGAAAATGATTATAGGAAAATGATTCCAGAAAAAAGAATAAAGGAAAATTATTATAAGAAAATGAACAAGTTAAAAAATTATACTTAAAAAAATTATTCTGAAGAAAGGGATAATATTAATATATAAAAATTATTAGCTTCTAATATTTTACTGAAAATGATAATAGAATTTTATCATATCATTAATATCACTTCTTTAAGTACTGTATCGCGTGAACTGTTTAATTTAATATCATAGTAACACTTCTGGAGAAATAAATGAGTAGTGACAGTAATGGAGTCAAAGAGTTAGGAAATTATTATTCTATGTGATGAATTAGCAGAAATTACTATAATTAATGATGAATTATGGTTAAATTATTATAGTTAATGATGAATTATGAGAAAATCTTTACTGGGGTATAAGTTGAGTTATCGGACAGTTTCACATTTTCGTTATATAAAATAGTACCTGTTATTGAATTTAAATTATATTCGAATGCAAGTATGTATTATGGATAAACATATTCTGATTAAACAAAAAAACTCAAAAGCCAAAATATATTTTTTTTTTCTTAAGTAATTAGTGTCAATATTATTGTAGCGCGTGGCCCGTAGCCATGATACCTCTACAAATGATTTGTTACTCATTTTAATATGTATTTCTTAATAATAGTGTGACACACAGACAGACGCGGCTCTGTTTATAGTAAAAATTTATCAGTTGAACTGTTTATTTTATTTGGTATCTATGATACCAAATAAAATAAAATTATAAAATAAATTCTAACATGATTGAAAATGTGGAACTGTCCGAAAACTCGGAACTTACCCCAGTAGGCATATCAAATTCGAGGAAAATCAAAATACAAAATTCCATCATTTAATTCCTATTATTATAACTCAGTTGCTCCAAACTCTTAGATGAAGAATATCGGAGTATATTTTAAACATTATTCTTCACAGTGATTTAATGAGCAAAATACTGGAGAAGATAAAAGAGTTTAAATGATAGAACTTCAAAGACGAAAGAAAAAGAAATGACACGAACTTTTATGAGAAAATGAGAACCTTTTTGCTTGTGTGAACCATTTAGAAAATGAAGGACATGAAAGGAAGGTACAGTGAAGAACATGAAGGGCTGATAAGAGAAGAGAAGGTCCAGTGAAGAACATGAAGAGATGATAAGAGAAGAGAAGGTCCAGTAAAGAACATGAAGAGATGATAAGAGAAGAGAAGGTCCAATGAAGAACATGAAGGGTTGAAGGGAAGGAACAGTGAAGAACAGGAAAAGATGATATTAAATATTTCTACTACTAATCAATGTAAATCAAATAATCGTTTAAAAACACGCATAATTTTTATTAGTTGATATATAGGTAAAAAGAGTAATATGTATATATAAGAATATACCGTATACATGAGCGTTTGGTATAAGAACAGATAATGTAGCAATTTCTGTTTGGTGAAGCTACAACATTGGATATCGCTTATCGATAGATGAAGATATATTTACACCTACATTGTATTTACTACAAGATATACACCTACATTGTATTTACAACATTATGTACACCTACATTGTATTTACAACTTTATTTACACCTACATTGTATTTACAACATTATATACATATTTACTTTTCGCAAAATAGCAATCAAAAATATGAAGGTTTAATCTGTTTCTATTAGATTATAATACAAGGCATTTTTCACTTTATGTACAGTCAAAGAAAAGTGTATATGTGATGATTTTCTCACAGATTACTAACTTCACATAATGAGGAAATAATTCAATATTTCCAAATTTCCCTACTGCCTTTGAAATAAAAAAGAAGAAACTTTACTAATTGTAATACTTAAAATATTTTGAAATTAGTCAGGGCACACGACGACAATTTTGTAAGATTTGAAAATGATAGAAAATTATGATTTGATAAATTAACATCAAGCAGTGACTTTTATCTGATAGTACATCATCACAGTGACTATTTTATCTGATAGTACATCATCACAGTGACTCTTTTCTCTGATAGTACATCATCACAGTGACTCTTTTCTCTGATAGTACATCATCACAGTGACTCTTTTATCTGATAGTACATCATCACAGTGACTCTTTTCTCTGATAGTACATCATAACAGTGACTCTTTTATCAGATAGTACATCATCACAGTGACTCTTTTCACTGATAGTAAATCATCACAGTGACTCTTTTCTCTGATAGTACATCATAACAGTGACTCTTTTATCAGATAGTACATCATCACAGTGACTCTTTTCACTGATAGTAAATCATCACAGTGACTCTTTTCTCTGATAGTACATCATCACAGTGACTCTTTTATCTGATAGTACATCATCACAGTGACTCTTTTCACTGATAGTACATCATCACAGTGACTCTTTTCTCTGATAGTAAATCATCACAGTGACTCTTTTATCTGATAGTACATCATCACAGTGACTCTTTTCACTGATAGTACATCATCACAGTGACTCTTTTATCTGATAATAAATCATCACAGTGACTCTTTTATCTGATAGTACATCATCACAGTGACTCTTTTCACTGATAGTACATCATCACAGTGACTCTTTTCTCTGATAATAAATCATCACAGTGACTCTTTTATCTGATAGTACATCATCACAGTGACTCTTTTCTCTGATAGTACATCATCACAGTGACTCTTTTCTCTGATAGTAAATCATCACAGTGACTCTTTTATCTGATAGTACATCATCACAGTGACTCTTTTCTCTGATAGTACATCATCACAGTGACTCTTTTCACTGATAGTACATCATCACAGTGACTCTTTTCTCTGATAGTAAATCATCACAGTGACTCTTTTATCTGATAGTACATCATCACAGTGACTCTTTTCTCTGATAGTACATCATCACAGTGACTCTTTTCTCTGATAGTACATCATCACAGTGACTCTTTTATCTGATAGTAAATCATCACAGTGACTCTTTTATCTGATAGTACATCATCACAGTGACTCTTTTCACTGATAGTACATCATCACAGTGACTCTTTTCTCTGATAGTACATCATTACAGTGACTCTTTTCTCTGATAGTACATCATCACAGTGACTCTTTTATCTGATAGTACATCATCACAGTGACTCTTTTATCTGATAGTACATCATCACAGTGACTCTTTTCACTGATAGTACATCATCACAGTGACTCTTTTCTCTGATAGTACATCATCACAGTGACTCTTTTATCTGATAGTAAATCATCACAGTGAC
>CANNZV010004776.1:50640-78831 GCA_947561585.1 Caprella mutica
ATCACAGTGACTCTTTTCTCTGATAGTACATCATCACAGTGACTCTTTTCTCTGATAGTACATCATCACAGTGACTCTTTTCTCTGATAGTACATCATCACAGTGACTCTTTTCTCTGATAGTACATCATCACAGTGACTCTTTTCTCTGATAGTACATCATCACAGTGACTCTTTTCTCTGATAGTACATCATCACAGTGACTCTTTTCTCTGATAGTACATCATCACAGTGACTCTTTTCTCTGATAGTACATCATCACAGTGACTCTTTTCTCTGATAGTACATCATCACAGTGACTCTTTTCTCTGATAGTACATCATCACAGTGACTCTTTTCTCTGATAGTACATCATCACAGTGACTCTTTTCTCTGATAGTACATCATCACAGTGACTCTTTTCTCTGATAGTACATCATCACAGTGACTCTTTTCTCTGATAGTACATCATCACAGTGACTCTTTTCTCTGATAGTACATCATCACAGTGACTCTTTTCTCTGATAGTACATCATCACAGTGACTCTTTTCTCTGATAGTACATCATCACAGTGACTCTTTTCTCTGATAGTACATCATCACAGTGACTCTTTTCTCTGATAGTACATCATCACAGTGACTCTTTTCTCTGATAGTACATCATCACAGTGACTCTTTTCTCTGATAGTACATCATCACAGTGACTCTTTTCTCTGATAGTACATCATCACAGTGACTCTTTTCTCTGATAGTACATCATCACAGTGACTCTTTTCTCTGATAGTACATCATCACAGTGACTCTTTTCTCTGATAGTACATCATCACAGTGACTCTTTTCTCTGATAGTACATCATCACAGTGACTCTTTTCTCTGATAGTACATCATCACAGTGACTCTTTTCTCTGATAGTACATCATCACAGTGACTCTTTTCTCTGATAGTACATCATCACAGTGACTCTTTTCTCTGATAGTACATCATCACAGTGACTCTTTTCTCTGATTGTACATCATCACAGTGACTCTTTTCTCTGATAGTGCATCATCACAGTGACTCTTTTCTCTGATAGTACATCATCACAGTGACTCTTTTCTCTGATAGTACATCATCACAGTGACTCTTTTCTCTGATTGTACATCATCACAGTGACTCTTTTCTCTGATAGTACATCATCACAGTGACTCTTTTCTCTGATAGTACATCATCACAGTGACTCTTTTCTCTGATAGTACATCATCACAGTGACTCTTTACTCTGATAGTACATCATCACAGTGACTCTTTTCTCTGATAGTACATCATCACAGTGACTCTTTTCTCTGATAGTACATCATCACAGTGACTCTTTTCTCTGATAGTACATCATCACAGTGACTCTTTTCTCTGATAGTACATCATCACAGTGACTCTTTTCTCTGATTGTACATCATCACAGTGACTCTTTTCTCTGATAGTACATCATCACAGTGACTCTTTTCTCTGATAGTACATCATCACAGTGACTCTTTTCTCTGATAGTACATCATCACAGTGACTCTTTTCTCTGATAGTACATCATCACAGTGACTCTTTTCTCTGATAGTACATCATCACAGTGACTCTTTTCTCTGATTGTACATCATCACAGTGACTCTTTTCTCTGATAGTACATCATCACAGTGACTCTTTTCTCTGATAGTACATCATCACAGTGACTCTTTTCTCTGATAGTACCTACATTCATTTTCACTTTTGATGTTGAATTTAATGCCATTTGGTTGTTTGTGTCTATCCAAGACTAAAGCAAGTTAATTCAAGCAAACCAACTTGCAAAGGAAGGATTAAATTCAATACACATATATAGAGAGATCAAAAGGAATATATATTCATGTAAATTATATCATTAACAAAAATTATTTCATTAACAAAAATTAGTTCATTAACAAAAATTATTTCATTTACAAAAATTATTTCATTTACAAAAATTATTAAATTAACAAAATTTATTAAATTAACAAAATTTATTAAATTAACAAGATTTATTAAATTAACAAAATTTATTAAATTAACAAAATTTATTACAATAACAATATTTATTACAATAACAAAAATGATTCACTAAATAATATTTCCGATTTAATTAATCCATGAATATTTTTTCCAAACCTCAGAAATAACTACACCAAGTGAGTAACTTCTCTTCAACGGAGAAGCGAAAGAAAATGAACAAAAGATGTTTCTTTTTAGTTCCATTTTAAAGATTTTCTTGCATATTACATAGCAGCGTTTAATCTTGCTGAAACCGTCCCTCCACATCATTATGCCAGTCATCATAGCATGGAATTAAGTAAGAGTCTTCTATGATTATAGAAGGCGGGAAACAAGCTTTCATAGCATGCGTTCAATTTGGTATTTGATATATAAGTTTGGCCTAAAATTCTCATGATTAAATCGCTGGTATAAAATAACGTTTTAGAGTTTATGATATTTTAGATTAGCCAATAAGTCTTCAACTGATTTATAATTTGGATGTTGTTTATTTTAGTAATAAATAAAAGCATTAAATTTGTATACTTCAGAAGAAAAATTAATGAAGAGACAAATCCACATAGTTCATTGTGGTTAAAAAATGCAATGTTTGAGATCTAATATTTATTAACTTTGGAAAAGAAATTGTGCTTCTATTTGTTAAAAGAATCATAAATTCAATCATTAATTCATTTTGGCATTTAATATTTCTAGACATAAAAGATCATTAATATTGCTCAAAAACAAATTATAGATCTTTAAAATGGTGCCGGTTTCATCTTACTAGTATAAATATTTTAGCTGATATGATCCTGAAAGTCTTCTGGAACAGACCGAGCATTTAATATTGAAAATATCAATTACCGTTCAGACAAACTGAAATAAACACAGATGTACAAAGTCACAAGTGTTTATAGTTAGTTAATATTAGCTACATCGTCAGGATGTTTGTTAATATTTGCTACATCATCAGGATGTTTGTTAATATTTGCTACATCATCAGGATGTTTGTTAATATTAGCTACATCATCAGGGACGAGACCCTAAGGCTGATAGACAACAACTTATCAATGCACCAACAGTCAACACTTCAAATTAATGAAGTAAACATTGCTCCGAATGTTGACGGGTACAATTAAGATATTCAAATATGTTCCAAGTCTTCGAACTGTTCCACATCTACGATTGTATATTAGAAAATTATTTAATAATTATTACTAAACCATTATTTTAATAATAATCAGTATTAAATATTTTTTTCTTATGTGATCGAAGATGTAAACCCTTTCGATAATTTGTAACTTACCCTACTTTGATTTGGAGTGTGTGCTAGGTTGCTCCTTTTGCTCCTCTTGCTCCTTTTGCTCCTCTTGCTCCTTTTGCTCCTTTTGCTCCTTTTGCTCCTTTTCCTCCTTTTGCTCCTTTTGCTCCTCTTGCTCCTTTTGCTCCTTTTGCTCCTTTTGCTCCTCTTGCTCCTTTTGCTCTTCTTGCTCCTTTTGCTCCTCTTGCTCCTTTTGATCCTCTTGCTCCTTTTGCTCCTCTTGCTCCTTTTGATCCTCTTGCTCCTTTTGCTCCTCTTGCTCCTTTTGCTCCTTTTGCTCTTCTTGCTCCTTTTGCTCCTCTTGCTCCTTTTGCTCCTCTTGCTCCTTTTGCTCCTCTTGCTCCTTTTGCTCCTCTTGCTCCTTTTGCTCCTTTTGCTCCTCTTGCTCCTTTTGATCCTCTTGCTCCTTTTGCTCCTCTTGCTCCTCCTGCTCCTTTTGATCCTCTTGCTCCTTTTGATCCTCTTGCTCCTTTTGCTCCTTTTGCTCCTTTTGCTCCTCTTGCTCCTTTTTCTCCTCTTGCTCCTTTTGCTCCTCTTGCTCCTTTTGATCCTTTTGCTCCTCTTGCTCCTTTTGCTCCTTTTGCTCCTTTTGATCCTCTTGCTCCTTTTGATCCTCTTGCTCCTTTTGCTCCTTTTGCTCCTTTTGCTCCTCTTGCTCCTTTTTCTCCTCTTGCTCCTTTTGCTCCTCTTGCTCCTTTTGCTCCTTTTGCTCCTTTTGCTCCTTTTGCTCCTTTTGCTCCTCTTGCTCCTTTTGATCCTCTTGCTCCTTTTGCTCCTTTTGATCCTTTTTCTCCTTTTGCTCCTCTTACTCCTTTTGCTCCTCTTGCTCCTTTTGCTCCTTTTGCTCCTCTTGTTCCTTTTGCTCCTTTTGCTCCTCTTGCTCCTTTTGCTCCTTTTGATCCTCTTGCTCCTTTTGCTGCTTTTGATCCTTTTGCTCCTTTTGCTCCTCTTACTCCTTTTGCTCCTCTTGCTCCTTTTGCTCCTTTTTCTCCTCTTGTTCCTTTTGCTCCTTTTGCTCCTTTTGATCCTTTTGCTCCTTTTGCTCCTCTTACTCCTTTTGCTCCTCTTGCTCCTTTTGCTCCCTTTGCTCCTCTTGTTCCTTTTGCTCCTTTTGCTCCTCTTGCTCCTTTTGCTCCTTTTGATCCTCTTGCTCCTTTTGCTCCTTATGATCCTTTTGCTCCTTCTGCTCCTCTAACTCCTTTTGCTCCTCTTGCTCCTTTTGCTCCTTTTGCTCCTCTTGTTCCTTTTGCTCCTTTTGCTCCTCTTGCTCCTTTTGCTCCTATTGATCCTCTTGCTCCTTTTGCTCCTTTTGATCCTCTTGCTCCTTTTGCTCCTTTTGATCCTTTTGCTCCTTTTGCTCCTCTTACTCCTTTTGCTCCTCTTGCTCCTTTTGCTCCTTTTGCTCCTCTTGTTCCTTTTGCTCCTTTTACTCCTCTTGCTCCTTTTGCTCCTCTTGCTCCTCTTGCTCCTTTTGCTCCTTTTGATCCTTTTGCTCCTTTTGTTCCTCTTACTCCTTTTGCTCCTCTTGCTCCTTTTGCTCCTCTTGCTCCTCTTGTTCCTTTTGCTCCTTTTGCTCCTCTTGCTCCTTTTGCTCCTCTTGCTCCTCTTACTCCTTTTGCTCCTCTTGCTCCTCTTACTCCTTTTGCTCCTCTTGGGTTATATTTGTCGTAAAAGAGCCATGCCAATGAGCGTTTTTGAAGCATTTTCAACGCTCCAAAAGTGTCGCGTAAAATGGATACGATATAAAATGGGTTTAACAACAATTCCTCCAGAGTCAAAAACGCTGTGCAAAAGCGCACGTGCGACATCACCCTAGAAAACATATTTGAAGAAACATAATCAAGTGAGTTGGCACATGTATACATCAACTGTATTGACACCAGTAATTACAACAGTGCTGTAGCACAAAATTCCGACCTGATTGGGCAAAATGGAAACGTCTAACAATAACGTAGCCTTCAAAATCACGCAGCACAGTATAATCATTGTAGTTAATTTTCTTCAATTGAAACTGACAACATTATAGAGATCAATTATTTAAACATGAGGTTTACAATCGATGATCTGAATGACCATCTTGTGTTTCAGTATCTAATGAATTTGATTAATAATATTTTGCATATTGCAAATATAATATAAGGTAAATTGGTGAACTATTATGTAAGTAATATATATAAAAAAATCAAATTTCTATGATGCAAAAGTCATAGCGAAATGAATGATAAAATATTAGTAAAATTTATGTAAATTTGAGTGAAATTAATGTACATGTGAGTAAACTTTAGATAAATGTAAGTAAAATTTATGTAAATGTGAGTAAAATGCTAATACTCTTAACTATAAATCATTGTTCTATGATTTCAGTCAAAAAGTCATGTACTTCATAATGGTATGTAATTTAGCAGGAGCTTTTCAAGTTAAATTAGTACCACGTCATTACAGTGCAATATTAACGGACTCTAACTCAATAAAGATAAGATCCCCGTTAGAAAATAATTGGCCGATTACCTGACACGAAAGTTGTCCAATTTGAAGACCTTCGAATGGCCGATTCGAAAGCCATTATGTGTGGTTATCTTCAATCTAGAGGACTTAGGAATGAATGATATGAAGCCATTTAGTGAGATATACATACCGATATATTGAGTAATTAATAAAGCTAATAGAATTGAATTGATCGAACATTTAACTTCGATTGAATTTAATTGATTTTGAATTGGAGATTTGATATGGTGTTTGGAATAAATATCCTATTATTGATAATAGCCATTCAAATGGATTCCCAGATATGAAAGATTTATTCCTGGAATATTAAGGGAATATCCCAGCAAGGATTCTTGGCTAGAATATTCCCTTAATATTCCAGGAAGAAATCTTTCTTGGCTAGAATATTCATTAGTATCCAAGATAGAAATCCTTTTTGCCTAGGTTACGTATAACAAATTTCGCTCTGTCAAACATAAATTTATACAAGTTGTTTAAGTTCATTGTTGATCACGTCTGTACGTATGCATGTAAACATCCCGATAGCTTTTATCTTGAAAATAATAAATGTGAAATGATTACAAAATTGTAATATAAAAATAAAAAAGAATCATGTATTCAGTAATTGAGAGAATAATTACTTTATGATTTCGTCACCATACACCCATTTGAAAATTATTATCGGAGATAGCATGATCATTTATTTGCAGCAATCGCAAACTATTATAAATTTACAATGGTTGTAGTCCAATCTTTTTCGTCGGACATCCCGATTAATATGGATAACACTGACAATGTCTAAAATTTATATATTATTATAAAATGCAATTAATATTTAGAGTAAACGACGTTAGCTCGTGACTACTTAATTATATACCTTTATCAAAGATTCCTACCTACTGTTTTCTAAAGATAAGAAATGCATTCCCTGGGGTACACACCCCGGGAAAACTGAGTCATGGGTATCATTCAATTTAAATTATTGCAAGCTTCAATATCTAAATCATTTAATTTAATTTTATTTTAAAATCTTTCCACAGAGAATAGTCGCTATCTTTGAAAACAAAAATTTACCACAAAAATTCACAAAAGTACTGATGAAGTTATAGTCAAACTGATCCTCAACAACAATCATACCCTAGGAATAGAGCTGACTTCGTCTCAGCTAAACCAAGAAAAATCTCAAAGAATATTTCTGGCAGAAGAAAGGCTACAGAGTCCATATTTAAAAGAAAGAGCTCATCAATACTGTCATAAGTTCAACTGATGAGACTATGAATCAGTCCGAAAATTAGAAGAAGGAGGAGGGACAGAATTCGGTAAAAGATTTGTGCTTGAAACTCTACACGACTTTGTATTTTTCTCTGCTTGACTGGTTTGTATTTGGAATATTTTATCTAATATTCAAACATATATGTAAAAACTGAAATATACTCAATTTTCTTCATTCAATGAATTTATTTCAAAGGTGGTATATTTAAAGGGTTTGGCCTAATTGTCGGTATACCTATTTACAATTTTTTCTAATTTTTTGTTCAGTCTTCCGTTGCCCAGAGAGAAAGTTATGGTGGGGCCATAGAAGATTAAGAGAGAAAGTTATGGTGGGGCCATAGAAGATTAAGAGAGAAAGTTATGGTGGGGCCATAGAAGATTGGGAGAGAAAGTAATGGTTGGGCCATTGAAGATTGAGAGAGAAAGTTATGGTGGGACCATAGAAGATTAAGAGAGAAAGTTATGGTGGGGCCATAGAAGATTGGGAGAGAAAGCTATGGTGGGTCATAAAAGAATAAGTGGAAACTCCCTTAATATTCTCTGACCTCACCATAACATACTCGCTGGGTGGTAATTTGTATGCAGTAGGAATCGAGCAGAGTTCAACCATTATTTTTCAAACTGTTCAAAGTCATTGGATAGGCAGCAAAGATTTCTGAGGCAACATTTTGACTATATTGGCAACATTGTAACGATATTGGCAACCTTGTGACTATATTGGCAACATTGTGACTATATTGGCAACATTGTGACTATATTGGCAACATTGTGACTATATTGGCAACATTGTGACTATATTGGCAACATTGTGACTATATTGGCAACATTGTGACTATATTGGCAACATTGTGACTATATTGGCAACCTTGTGACTATATTGGCAACATTGTGACTATATTGGCAACATTGTGACTATATTGGCAACATTGTGACTATATTGGCAACATTGTGACTATATTGGCAACATTGTGACTATATTGGCAACCTTGTGACTATATTGGCAACATTGTGACTATATTGGCAACCTTGTGACTATATTGGCAACATTGTGACTATATTGCCAATGTTGTAATAATATTGACAACATTTTAACAATATTTGCAATTTTAATGGAGTATTGACAATATGCGTTCAAAATCATAGATCATGAAAATATTATAGACGTAGTGAATTAAACACTATTGAATCGTTCTAAACCAGCGGTATGAAGAATTTGATACCATTACATTTCATTTCGTCTATGATATTTTTAAGATCTTTAATTTTAAGTGCATATTGTCACAACCCTAATTATAACAATACTGGAGATGTTGCCAGGGTATTTTTTCTATTTGAATCAGGTTAGAACAGTGTATGCAAATATCCTTCCTAAGTTCCATGTTCCGTTAAATATTTTGCTGCTCTACATCGGCGGAAGGTAATATTGTATATCCATCAGTGACGTCAGAGTTACTCCTGAGATTTCCAGTCCGTCTTTTAGGATTGAGACACAAACGAGAATCTACGAGCTGCGGTCACAGCAAAGTGGAGACAAAATAACAACATTTGGGCCATTCCGCCCAGAACCACCAACTGCACTTGGCTCAAACGGACGGTTTGGAATGAATGGCTCGGAAATTGTATATTTATTGATAATATTTTATTAATATCAGTGCTTTCCAATTGAATACAATAAATGCTATGGAGCCGGTCGATAAAATTGAATTAGGTTCAATTTCAAGTTATCAGAATTTAAAGATTTTTTAAGTCTTTCCACAAGACTTTTTACTAAGCTCCTCCTACTTTTTAAACGAAAATAGAAGAAAAATTATATAATTATTATTTATTTTAGTTGGTATCCATGATAAATAAATAATAATTATATCTTTTTTTTCTTATATTCTCGTGGAAAAAGTAGGAGGAGCTTAGCAAAATATCTGGTGGAAAGACTTCTAAACCCCTACGTGTGTACGTCCGGCCCGTTAAGGAACAGTGAGGCTGAAAAGTGACTCCTTGTTCCTTAAACAATATCAAGCAAATTAATTCCGTCCCATCAATCTTGAGAGAGAATATTGCTAGGTATTTAAAGCAGGGTTTAATATTTTATTAGAATGTGTGGGTGTAATATGTGAATTAACTAACGAACGTCAGAGTATCGAATCACCTTCGCTCTATTTGTTACAATTCAATAACTCGAATAATTTCAATCTGTAACTGAATTACTCCCACCAAACCTTTGACCGTCTCTGTGTGTATTCGAACATGAAATCGACACCAATGAACAATATAAAGCAAATATCTCTTCTTTTTGAATGCGATATGAATAAGAATATATAGCAATGTATTGGAATAATTTCAGCTATTTTTATGCATGTTAAAACTATCAGAATAAAAAGTATTTTAATTTATTTCTCATTTACAAAAATAATGGTGGGACAATAGAAGAATAAGAGGGGACAGCTCTCAACTTTCTATGACCCTACCATTATTTTCTCTCTTAATCTTATATAGCCCCACCATAAATTTCTCACTCAATCTCCTATGGCCCCACTATAACTTTCTTTAATAATCTTCTACGGTCCCACCATAAAATTTCTCTCCATCTTCTATGACCACACCATAACCTTCTCTCTCAATCTTTTATAGCCCACCATAACTTTATCTCAATCTTCTATGGCCCCACCATAACTTTCTCTCAATCTTGTACGGCCCCACCGTAACTTTCTCTCTTAACCTTCTATGGCCCCACCATAACTTTCTTTCAATCTTCTATGGCCCAACCATATTTTTCTCGATATTCTATTGCCCCACCATAACTTTCTCAATCTCCTATGGCCCCACCATAACTTTCTTTCTTAACCTTCTATGGCCCCACCATAACTTTCTTTCAATCTTCTATGGCCCCAATATAACTTTCTCTCTTAACCTTCTATGGCCCCACCATAACTTTCTCTCTTAATCTTTTATGACCCACCATAACTTCCCCTCTTAATTTTCTATGGCCTCACCATAACTTTCTCTCTTAACCTTCTATGGCCCCACCATAACTCTTTCAATCTCCTATGGCCCCACCATAACATTCTCTCTTAATCTTTTATGACCCCACCATAACTTCCCCTCTTAATCTTCTATGGCCTCACCATAACTTTCTCTCTTAACCTTCTATGGCCCCACCATAACTTTCTCTCTTAACCTTCTATGGCCCCACCATAACTTTCTCTCTATCTTCTGTGGCTCCGCCATAACTTTCTCTCTTAACCTTCTATGGCCCAACTAAACTTTCCCTCAATATTCTACGGCTCCGCCATAACTTTCTCTCTTAATCTTCTATGGCCCCACCATAACTTTCTCTCAATCTTCTGTGGCTCCGCCATAACTTTATCTCTTAATCTTCTATGGCCCCACCATAACTTTCTCAATCTTCTACGGCCCTGCCATAACTTTCTCTCAATCTTCTACGGCTCCGTCATAACTTTCTCTCTTAACCTTCTATGGCCCCACCATAACTTTCTCTCAATCTTCTACGGCTCCGCCATAACTTTTTCTCTTAATCTTCTATGGCCCCACCATAACTTTCTCAATCTTCTACGGGCCCGCCATAACTTTCTCTCAATCTTCTACGGCTCCGCCATAACTTTCTCTCTTAACCTTCTATGGCCCCACCATAACTTTCTCAATCTTCTACGGCTCCGCCATAACTTTCTCTCTTAACCTTCTATGGCCCCACCATAACTTTCTCTCAATCTTCTACGGCCCCGCCATAACTTTCTCTCAATCTTCTACGGCTCCGCCCTAACTTTCTCTCTTAATCTTCTATGGCCCCACCATAACTTTCTCTCAATCTTCTACGGCTCCGCCATAACTTTCTGTCTCAATCTTCTATGGCCCCACCATAACTTTCTCTCAATCTTCTACGGCTCCGCCATAACTTTCTGTCTCAATCTTCTTTGGCCCCACCATAACTTTCTCTCAATCTTCTACGGCCCCACCATAACTTTCTCTCTTAACCTTCTATGGCCCCACCATAACTTTCTTTCAATCTTCTATGGCCCAACAATAACTTTCTCGATATTCTATTGCCCCACCATAACTTTCTCAATCTCCTATGGCCCCATCATAACTTTCTTTCTTAACCTTCTATGGCCCCACCATAAATTTCTTTCAATCTTCTATGGCCCCGATATAACTTTCTCTCTTAACCTTCTATGGCCCCACCATAACTTTCTCTCTTAATCTTTTATGACCCACCATAACTTCCCCTCTTAATTTTCTATGGCCTCACCATAACTTTCTCTCTTAACCTTCTATGGCCCCACCATAACTCTTTCAATCTCCTATGGCCCCACCATAACATTCTCTCTTATTCTTTTATGACCCCACCATAACTTCCTCTCTTAATCTTCTATGGCCTCACCATAACTTTCTCTCTTAACCTTCTATGGCCCCACCATAACTTTCTCTCTTAACCTTCTATGGCCCCACCATAACTTTCTCTCTATCTTCTGTGGCTCCGCCATAACTTTCTCTCTTAACCTTCTATGGCCCAACTAAACTTTCCCTCAATATTCTACGGCTCCGCCATAACTTTCTCTCTTAATCTTCTATGGCCCCACCATAACTTTCTCTCAATCTTCTGTGGCTCCGCCATAACTTTATCTCTTAATCTTCTTTGGCCCCACCATAACTTTCTCAATCTTCTACGGCCCTGCCATAACTTTCTCTCAATCTTCTACGGCTCCGCCATAACTTTCTCTCTTAACCTTCTATGGCCCCACCATAACTTTCTCTCAATCTTCTACGGCTCCGCCATAACTTTATCTCTTAATCTTCTATGGCTCCACCATAACTTTCTCAATCTTCTACGGCCCTGCCATAACTTTCTCTCAATCTTCTACGGCTCCGCCATAACTTTCTCTCTTAACCTTCTATGGCCCCACCATAACTTTCTCTCAATCTTCTACGGCCCCGCCATAACTTTCTCTCAATCTTCTACGGCTCCGCCCTAACTTTCTCTCTTAATCTTCTATGGCCCCACCATAACTTTCTCTCAATCTTCTACGGCTCCGCCATAACTTTCTGTCTCAATCTTCTATGGCCCCACCATAACTTTCTCTCAATCTTCTACGGCTCCGCCATAACTTTCTGTCTCAATCTTCTATGGCCCCACCATAACTTTCTCTCAATCTTCTACGGCCCCACCATAACTTTCTGTCTCAATCTTCTATAGCCCCACCATAACTTTCTCTCAATCTTCTACGGCTCCGCCATAACTTTCTGTCTCAATCTTCTGTGGCCCCACCATAACTTTCTCTCAATCTTCTACGGCCACACCATAACTTTCTGTCTCAATCTTCTATGGCCTCACCATAACTTTCTCTCAGTCTTCTACGGCTCCGCCATAACTTTCTCTCTCAATCTCCTATGGCCCCACCATAACATTCTGTCTAAGAATACAAATGTCCATCACATCAATTCACACGAGTATAATTACTAATAACACTGAGTGTAGTCAAACCATTAGCATTTAATTCACTGACGTTAGTTCGTCTTGCTGTTCTCACAGGCAGATATTGAGGCTCAAAATAGGCCTAGAGGCTGTCATAAATCCATTAGGCCTACCAAATGAAGTCCAAAAGAACATTAACTCTACAGAGACAAGGAATTATCACCGCACTCTAAGAGCCAATTCGAAACACAGGACTTTGAGCGACTCCTTCCAAATGGAACACAACATTATAATATATATGGCTTTGAAAGATTATTTCAACGTCCACCTTTTACATCATATAAGAGAAAATATATTATTATTATTTATCTTTTATTTTAATTGGTATCCATGATACCTGCAGGTATCATGGATACCAATTAGAAGATATCGGTTAAGATGTGAAAGTGTCCGGTAATTCGAAACCCGCCCTACCAATAATACGCAGAGAGAAAGAGTATAGATTGTTATTATGCACTTAGCTACAATGCACACAATTCATATGGAATTACATGTGAAATATTTCCAAATAAAATACAAAAGAATATTTTCTTTTATCTCAAATAATTCGTTGTACTTGAGTTGTGACAATATGATTTTAAAATCATAAAGAATATCACATACGAAATGATATGGTATCGAATACTATATACCGCTGGTGTAGAACCATTCAACACTCGTTAATTCACACCATCTGTATTTTATATGATTTAAAAAGCATACTGTCACAACCCTATAGTAACCACACAGTAATTTTGTTCATTGACGCAAAGACATAGAATAAGTTCTTTGTCTTTGCTCAGTCTGACAGCAAATTACACTAAAATAATATCGCTGATTTCTTGAGTGTTGCTGATTCAGTCCAGTGAATAGGGATGACGTACAGTGGCAGCAACTGCCCACCCGTTCTCTCTAGCCTCAGTAATGCGGAAAAATATCTCTCGCTAAATCCGCGGCCATGAGAGTTACGAGTATTGACACCGCAAATCTACGAAGATTGTATAGGGTCAGTTACGAATTATCGGTCGTTTCACTTCTTCGGGCGTATAAGTAATATTGTACAGGGTGACCTACAAAAAAGTGTACCCAATTTGAATTAAAGTAAATATTGTATTTATAAATAAATGATAAATTTCAAGCAATGACGGTGGTATAATGGATACAAGTATATATACATATATCATTTTTTTTAACTTGAACTCTAATTTATTTTTCTTTATAAAAACAATATCTAAATTTAATCAAAGTTGGGTATACTTTTTTATAGGTCACCCTGTATAGTAATTGATATTCTTTTTTTGTGTATCCATGATACACACAGAGAAAGGATTAGTTGAATCAAATCAAATTTGATTTGTTTTGACTCATATGAATGGGTTATTATTGCCCCTATTTACGTGGTGAGTTGCAGGTACAATTTAAAAGTAATTAAATTGACGTTAGTTAAAACAAAACAGTCGCTTTGACTCACACTTAAACTTAAAAAAAGTAGCGCCAACTCTCATAGTAAGTTAATTTATACGCCATATACATTGAATTAACCGTCTTTTTGAGTTACTACAATACACTCCGTCATAGTTGTTTTAACATATTTTAAAATTCTCAAAAAAGTTACTTTTAACTCTCATGGTAAAATGATTCAATCTATAAAATGAATTGAATTAACTATTGTTTGATGACACACCATGTCATAGTTGTTTTAACACACATGAAAACATGAATAAAGGTCAAACAACTCACGTAATAAATTAATCCAAAACATAAATTGATGACCCATTAGATATGACAATATAGGTTGTACTTTTTTCTCTCTGTGTACCTGCTGGTATTGTGGACATCAGTTAAATTATAAAGAAAATAATCATTATTATATAGTTTTTCTTATATGACTGGAGATATGAAACTGATCGGTGATTTGTAACTTACTCTATGGGGATGTTTTTTATTCCCTATATAGTCTATCATAATCATTAAAAGTATTCGGAAACATAAACATAGAACGGAGAAATATTTCTATATACTTCATATAAATCAATTTATGATACGAAACCCCTTTTCATTTATCATAATAAAATAATTTATTCCCTATGTTCAGATCTTGTGATCATTTAGAATGCAGTTGTACTACTTTATGAGAGATAATGACATAGACTTAAGTATCGATGATGCCATACATAACATTCGATAATGCCATACATAACATTCGATAATGCCATACATAACATTCGATAATGCCATACATAACATCCGATAATGCGAACGCTACTCCATTCCACGGTAATCTTAGAAAATTACAGTAATTTTCGTGATTTCTTATTAGTAGAGTCCGCTCTTATAGTTCTAACAAAAAAAGTCGATAGATGTCTAGAAATAGTTTTATTAGTTCTAAAAAGCAGTCATACAATCGCAAAAAATAGCCGTTATCATAGCAGAGTTTATGTAAAGAATCATTCATTTTCTTTCAAACCACATTATATAAACTTTGGTAATTACTGTAACAGAGTAACCATACCATTCTATTATTTTATATTTATTTGTGATTAGATAATGTTTGAAATAGTGTTTATAGAATAAAAACAATAAGATTTAACTCTACTCACAAGAAAGTGATCCATAGTCTTACTTTTCTATCCACACTATTCCTCTTTAAGAAAATTAGATCATTTTTACATATAAGAATACGTAACTTATTAGATTTAGTGTAGTCTTTGGCATTTATCCATATTTAGAGGGTGAGTTACGAGTTATTGGACTGCCACACATCTTTGATCCTACAAGAAAAATGTATATAAGAAATATTATTTGACTAAAAAATATAAACCTATACTAATTATTAATATTAAAGGTATCATGAATTTCACTTTAAATAAGTTAAATATTAATTATTGTTTTGCTTCAATAGACAATACTTTTCCATTTAAAACACCTACATATATACTTTCTTCTATATGATCGAAAATGTGGAACTGTCCGATATCTGTAGCTTACACCATCGCCATGCCAATAATAGCCCAATATTTATTAGTATTTGCTAGGCGCCGTCCAGTGTCTTGCAGAAAATGCTTAAGTCTATTTATTGCCTTGTAGCCAATGTTCTCTTCCTCCGTACTGAGATTGCTTGGTCAGATATTTACTATAGATAAAGTCAAAAATATATTGCTTTTAATTAAATCTCGTGCAATTTGTTTGGTAGTTTATCAACAGTTTCTAAGAAAATTATCGCACTTTTGTGATGGTGACATTTCTAGTCTTCATAACTGATACCATTTATATTATAAAGCTAAATACAATAAATTCTATTGTAAAATGTTAATGATATTCATATACCACTTGAAGTTAATCTAATAGTTTACGGGTTTAGAAACGCGTAATTTCTTATTATTTTATTTTCCCAATTAAAGTTTACATGAACAGCATTAGGATTATATAATCTCAACATTGACGATTTTTATAGAATTCGAGTTGTATATATGTTCCTCGTCATTTTCCGCGTTGCACAATCTCGAGAAATGCGCTGCGCAGTTTTAAATCTCTTTAACTCCCTAATGTCAACCGTGCACAAATATCTTCATTTTTATTTATTATAAAATCGAATACTAATAAACGTGTATCGGGGGCGTGTATCCCTCGAACCTCCCCTGCCAGGTCATTAAACAATCATGAAGTGTGCAGTACAACAAACTAGCGGATACAGCAAACAAATTCATGATTATAGTTGCAAAATAATTGTTATTTATGTATAAATATATATTAGAACATATTCAATTTCATTCTCACGCACACTCGGTATTAGTGGGTTAAAGGGGTTTAAAACGCGCAGCACATTCTCGAAATTCTGCAAATCTGCAAATGGTGCGTAACATATTCATCATCAAAACAAAACAGTCTGATAACTCGGAACTTTTCCTATTAAGTTAATTACTTCCAGTGTATACTTAAGAATCCTAGGATGATAAGAAAAAAAAAAGAATTACTGCTTCGCGTGAATAAATTATGAAGAGATAAAAAGTGTTATAGGCTACATCATGAATTTATGAATTATTACTCACCAAGCTTATTAATTAAGAATTAATTTAGGATAGCATCATAGTACTCTGATATTCAGAGAACTTGGAAAGTGGGTGTTAACACCAGTAAGGATCGATCCATGGAAAATTCTGTTGGTTATTATTATTTTTTTTTACCCAACCCAAAAAATATGATTATTCTAAAAATGCTCTTTATTCAAATAGCGTAAAATGTATAATATACACATTCGGTTTGCTAGCTCATATCATAACATATGCGGTTAGAATAGAATCCCTACTTTCCGAAGACGGAATTTTTTACTCAAGTGATGATATTTGATGTGGTTTTTGTTCTATGATACGGGCAGGATAATTACAACGCTGAACATCTTCTTAATAAGATTATCTATTGAAGATCAATTGCGATACTGAGTATAAGTCTATGCATAGTTCACTTTCAAAAGCTGTATACTAATACACAAAGGTTAAGTCTGAAGCTAACGCCAGGTAATACTACCATAGCGTGGATCGCCTAATTGAAGACTGAACACAGATTAACCAGAGACCACAGTATTAACAGGATAGATTAAGTAAAGGGAATCCCAACAGTTGAAGGGTTACATCTTAAAAATGTATTTAAACAATTAACCACGCGTCAAAAGGTTATTATTAAATGGCATTGTTAACTTCATAAAAATGATAGAGTATGAAAGGCAATTAGTCACATCTCAAGATGTTGTTTCCTTTGACGGAAGGTTGACATCTTAAAAAGGTATTTAGGCAATTAGCCGAATTAGCTACGTCTCGTAATGTAATTTCCTTTGATGAAGCAAAGCTAAAATTTACTGGTCAAATATATTATTAAGTGAAATTCAATATGCAAAGACATGAACTGGTCTCATCTAAGCAGGAAGTCCAGAATAAGTAATAAACAGGCGACTTTTATTCGATCTGTCTAAATAGGCATTCCTAATCGTGAACTGTGATTCTATGCATGTTTTTCTAAGAGTTACAACCTTCTAAAAGTTAACAAAAAAATATCATCACAGCTGTTACAATATAAATATAATAGTACAATACAATAGTAATAGTGCTATTATTAAATTATTAATCAAATTGAAATAATTAATTTTATTATGTTTTAAGTGAGAAGGAATTAGAATACCTTCTACATATGTCAACATCCATTTTTCGAGTGCTTTGAGTGTTTGAGTACAACGACTTCAATTCCAAGAAAGTAGAGGTAGCGTTATTTACGCCCCAAAAAGACGTGAATTAGCGTCAACTACAAGCTGGTGAAGGCAATAAGGCACAATGAGCGACAGGGGAGAAATTAGAAACAGATATGGATTGGGGAATGGGGAAAAGGGAAAGGTGAAGACGAATGGGGAAATGAAATGGGGAATGGAATGGGGAAAAAAGAAAGGGGAAAACCGATGGGGAAAAGAAATGGGGAATGGGGAAAAGGCATTGAGAAAAAGGAAAAGGATGGGGAAAAAGAATTGGGAAGGAGGAAATGGAATGGGGAAGGAGTAAAAGGAATGAGGGAAAGAATGGGGAAAGGAATGGGAAAATGAATTGGGAAAAGAAATGGGAAAAGGAATGGGGAAAAGGAATTGGGAAAAGGAGTTGGGAACAAAATAAGGAAGGGAACTGGTGAAATATATTCATTAAAGTACCTGTACTTGCATCCATCCATATATATTGAATAATTCAATGCTTCCAGTTCATTTCAATTATCTCTAAGCATCAAAATAGTGTCTCAATTTAGAACTCTAAAACTTATCTAATGAACTCTGATTACTCAGCATATTCTGCTTTTGTTTAAATTAATTATACTGCAATTTGATCGCTCCACCCAACCGTAACAGATTGAGTTTTGAAAAACTCCCAAAATTGCAGATGGATCATTCGATTTGGGGAAATTAATTTGATTTTGCAAATTAATTTGATTGCATTTACGCTCTGACAGAACGCACGGCGTTTCATCATACAATTAGCTTGAAACCAATTATAGGTCGAAAGTCGAATGCTTTTTCGTAACATTTATTGGTCTCTTAGATAGATGCAATGAATGACTGTTGAAATTTGATGTTTTTAAATTTACGATTTTTAATGGAATTGTAGGGTTCTTGGAAAATTCGGTACAATAAAAGAAAAAGTTTAAATTATGATTACTAAAATGTGTAGAGATTTATTAAACAGCGGATATCAACATTAACCATTTTAAAAGGATACGTAACATGAGTAATTTTGACGTGTTTTTGACATTTATTTGAGCCACAAAATTCGGTCTCGGAATTTTCGGTCTGATGTATAGATATGAACAAATTAGTTAGATGTAAAGGTTTCATTAGTACGAGACACTCAATATCTCGTGTAGGTCATTCTTGGCAAATACTTTAGCATCCTTTCCTCTGTTTGAGACACTCAATATCTCGTGTAGGTCATTCTTGGCAAGTACTTTAGCATCCTTTCCTCTGTTCGAGACACTCAATATCTCGTGTAGCAGAGTTTCCTCTCGGAGAATATTCACCGCGTTATTCTTTTCTCGCCATTAATTTCAGGTCCTCTTTGCCACACTTTACACTCTGGAACTACCTTGTGCTACCATTTCCTCATCCGAGTTACTGTCTCAAGGCAAACTGACGCTGAAGACAAAGATTGTGATGCTAAATGTGAGAACGTTTAACTCTAACTGGACGAGGTAAATGAAATCGTCCACTTATTTTCGATATCATATGCACATTTTAATAGTTTGATTGTAAAATATCATTTGTATTGACTGTAAATAGATATTGTATGAATGTTCTTCGCCGAAAGAGTTCATTCCTAGTGGAATATTATTTGTATTGACTGTAAATAGATATTATATGAATGTTCTTCACCGTAAGAGTTCATTGAAAGTGGAATATTATTTGTATGGACTAAAATTAGATATTGTATGAATGTTCTTCGCCGAAAGAGTTCATTCCTAGTGGAATATTATTTGTATTGACTGTAAATAGATATTATATGAATGTTCTTCGCCGAAAGAGTTCATTCCTAGTGGAATATTATTTGTATTGACTGTAAATAGATATTATATGAATGTTCTTCACCGTAAGAGTTCATTGAAAGTGGAATATTATTTGTATGGACTAAAATTAGATATTGTATGAATGTTCTTCACCGTAGGAGTTCATCCCTAGTGGAATATTATTCGTATTGACTGTAAATAGATATTGTATGAATGTTCTTCACCGTAAGAGTTCATCCCTAGTGGAATATTATTTGTATTGACTGTAAATAGATATTGTATGAATGTTCTTCGCCGTAAGAGTTCATCCCTAGTGGAATATTATTTGTATTGACTGTAAATAGATACTGTATGAATGTTCTTCACCGTAAGAGTTCATTCCTAGCGGAATATTATTTGTATTGACTGTAAATAGATATTGTATGAATGTTCTTCACCGTAAGAGTTCATTCCTAGCGGAATATTATTTGTATTGACTGTAAATAGATATTGTATGAATGTTCTTCACCGTAAGAGTTCATTCCTAGCGGAATATTATTTGTATTGACTGTAAATAGATATTGTATGAATGTTCTTCACCGTAAGAGTTCATTCCTAGCGGAATATCATTTGTATTGACTGTAAATAGATATTGTATGAATGTTCTTCACCGTAAGAGTTCATTCCTAGCGGAATATTATTTGTATTGACTGTAAATAGATATTGTATGAATGTTCTTCACCGTAAGAGTTCATTCCTAGCGGAATATCATTTGTATTGACTGTAAATAGATATTGTATGAATGTTCTTCACCGTAAGAGTTCATTCCTAGCGGAATATCATTTGTATTATCTTCCAGAAACGAATTACTTTCCTGTTCATGACTTTTATCATAAAAGATTACGAAAGTTGTTCTGTAACCATCACACCATTTTAACTCTTCATCTCCTCAGTATTTATATTTAATCACTCAAACTAAATGGTTCTAATCTATCTTCAATTTTAAATTCATTTCAGAGAAGTACACATTTCGGTCAAATTAAATAATAAATAATAAAATGTTTTGCATGCAATTTCTATCAGACAAATTTTTGCACAATAATTTTTTCACTGAAAAACAAATATCGAAACTATAATTCGAAAATTTATCCGAAAAGGTACCACTGAGTTTAATATCAATACAAGTTGCTAACTTTTCCAGTGCCAATTCAGATCATTTTGTGTCAAAATAGCAGCTTATTATGAGAGCAAAGCGAAAGAAAACAAAGAAGTATTTTAAATACCAAACTGCAGTCTGTTACCGACTGATAAGCTGAATCTCAGAGCATTAGTTCGAACTTCCAAAATGAATATCATTTACTTCTTTAGTTTGCGTTATGAAATGTGCCATTTTTTGATGTAAACTTTATGAATTTGAGGATTTTGAATGTAGTATATGATAACATGGATTTTTAGACAGTTTGTCTACAAAATACCTACCTACCTACTTTAAACTCTACCTACCTACTTTAAACTCTACATACCTACTTTAAAGCCTACCTACCTACTTTAAACTCTACCTACCTACTTTAAACTCTACATACCTACTTTAAAGCCTACCTACCTACTTTAAAGCCTACCTACCTACTTTAAACTCTACCTACCTACTTTAAACTCTACCTACCTATACTTTAAAGCCTACCTACCTACTTTAAAGCCTACCTACCTACTTTAAAGCCTACCTACCTACTTTAAAACCTACCTACCTACTTTAAACTCTACCTACCTACTTTATACTCTACATACCTACTTTAAAGCCTACCTACCTACTTTAAACTCTACCTACCTACTTTAAACTCTACATACCTACTTTAAAGCCTACCTACCTACTTTAAAGCCTACCTACCTACTTTAAACTCTACCTACCTACTTTAAACTCTACATACCTACTTTAAAGCCTACCTACCTACTTTAAACTCTACCTACCTACTTTAAACTCTACATACCTACTTTAAAGCCTACCTACCTACTTTAAAGCCTACCTACCTACTTTAAACTCTACCTACCTACTTTAAACTCTACATACCTACTTTAAAGCCTACCTACCTACTTTAAAGCCTACCTACCTACTTTAAAACCTACCTACCTACTTTAAACTCTACCTACCTACTTTAAACTCTACCTACCTACTTTAAAGCCTACCTACCTACTTTAAACTCTACCTACCTACTTTAAAGCCTACCTACCTACTTTAAAACCTACCTACCTACTTTAAACTCTACCTACCTACTTTAAACTCTACCTACCTACTTTAAAGCCTACCTACCTACTTTAAACTCTACCTACCTACTTTAAACTCTACCTACCTACTTTAAAGCCTACCTACCTACTTTAAACTCTACCTACCTACTTTAAAGCCTACCTACCTACTTTAAAGCCTACCTACCTACTTTAAACTCTACCTACCTACTTTAAACTCTACCTACCTACTTTAAAGCCTACCTACCTACTTTAAAGCCTACCTACCTACTTTAAACTCTACCTACCTACTTTAAACTCTACCTACCTACTTTAAAGCCTACCTACCTACTTTAAACTCTACCTACCTACTTTAAAGCCTACCTACCTACTTTAAAGCCTACCTACCTACTTTAAACTCTACCTACCTACTCACTTGACAATATACTGCAATCAAACTCTTCTTCAATGATTATTCCAAGATTCAGATAAATTATTTTAAATTGCGGAAATTTTTCGAAATCTTCTCATAGATGACCTTTATTATATTTACATTAAATTTATTTACAATCATGAATAGAAAATATGGAATTTAGGAGTAGGTTTATGTTTATCTGAATTTTAAAGGATTAATAATAAAAGTAATGACTAATGAGATTGGGGAAGGGGCTATAGAGCCGGAATGGTTCTAGGAAATTTCGGTCTCAGAATTATACCTAAATGACCTCTCAACATAAAGGACTGTTAGTAGTTTGCTGTATCAGCTATTTTGTTGTACTGCACACTTCATGATTGTTTAATGACCTGGCATGATGGTTCAAGGGCGACCCTCCCCCCCCCCCTCATACATCTAATTCATAATTTTTCCTTATACCTGAGCACCGAAATTTTGAGACCGAATATTCCGAGACCGAAATTTTCGGCCACCAGTCAGAATGTTTGGGGTTCTTAATTTTAGGTTTAGCCATTACTTGCGACATGTTTGGTGCATGAAGTTGAAATGACTGGCCATTTTGAACTGTCAACATAATCATTATTGGTTGCAAAAATTTCTGGAATGGGAGACATACTCTTCCATTACAGTACCAATTAAAATATCAGATAAATACCTTATTATATTCTTTTATGTACAACCATCTGATTAGAGCTACAACTTACCCTATAAAATATCGTATGTTTGTGGTACATAAAACTTGAACTGTAACTGTTAAAAATGTTATTTTTAAGATATATAATTGGATTAACACACCATCAATTTCATCACTAGTAATAATAATATTCGTCACCAAAACTTGGTCCCCAAATAATTTTTCAAGAACATTCCAATAAAAATGTTCTTTGACTAAACTCCAATCGCAATTTATAATCTTTCATCGGGTATACCATACAAAAAAACACCGCCCCGTCTAAACAATATCTAACATTATTTATGATAAAAAAAGATCAATACCTAGTTGAAAATAATAGACTATCTATACATTTCCCACTAGGTTGCATAGTTCACTGCATGGTAAATAATGACTAGGATTTCTTCACAAAAGAGGCCAAGTTATTTGATCTTGAGGGGTAATTCTGCTCTCTCCCAATAGCGGGAGAAGAAACCCTCTCTATTTATTATAGTCACTATATAGGCTCTCTTCATTGTGAGTTGAGTCGTAATTCAGAGAAAAAAACTCGAGCTCTTCGTGATACTATAAAGCATTCACTGGAAATTGAATAAGATATAGATATATCATTTGTAGATATTGTTCGTATTTCTCTGTAAGTAACTTCCAGGTTCATTGTGTTCGAACTTCCGTTATGAATGAGAGAACTTGACTTTATTATAAATTTTATGTTCTTTTATGCAATAAGAAGTTTTTTGATGCAATAGGAAGTTTTGTATGCAAGAAGATATTTTGTCATATAATCGTTTTAGTTTTTGTTTTTGTCTCATTATTTTTCTCTTACAACATTGACTCATCATGAAAAATTTATCATACGAACATGTCCTCAAAATTCCATCATTCGTATTCCATCATAATTATTTTCCAAATAAATTGTGAAAAGCTATTTTTACTTAAAGGCCCACTATAAGATATACGAACTCACCCTATTTCGAAATCAAATATCTACGAAGCACTCAATTAAATAGCACATAGCCTGAAGCCAGTATGCAAACTATGTCACATTTACACTAACTATGGCCACCATGTTGTCCAAGTCATCTCAAATGATTGTACCGAGTGAACTGCAGTCCGATTTAACAACAGCAAACTCTGTACGTTACCATGAGTCTGGAAACTGAGATTGGAGAGGTAGAATTAGCTTGGAATGATCGTAATTGAGAAACATGCTGTGTGGAGTAGATAGAGATGCACAGTTAAAAATAGGTGCAGAGATTCTCAGATCTATGGTAGGCACACAGCAAAATGAATATATATATATATTGGTAGGGGTATATTTCCTTCCAAACAAAATATTTCCTTTCTGTGTATTCGTTAAAATGAGATGATGTAGATTCTATTCTTTTTAATAATTAGTTTTAAAACAATCCAAACTGCAGGAACTGATAAAGTGTTCCTTAAGATATTTCCAAATTTAGCTTTTATCCTCAGTAAAATATGTACATGTAAATAATTACTGAAATAAGGAAATTCAAATTTTTTCGCAGCGAAAAAATTTAAAATGTCTCATATTCTGCAGACTCTATACCTTGATTTAATAAAAAAAAATGTATACTGATTGGTGCGATCATGGTTTAAGAATCAATTCGAATTTTGGCGCCAAAAGAATTTTAACATCTCTCTGCCCGAAGTGCCAGTAAATGTCACTCATCAGCAGTCTTTCCCACTCCTTTCAGGCAGTTCTAAATTTAATTCACTTCGGTATCGCATCATTAAAATCTTTTGAAGTTTCAAACTGATCGCTAGTGGACCATTGCAAGTGACCACAGAATTTAAAACTCTGAACCACTTTCCGTATTTTTGAAGCATTTAAACAAAATTTAATTTTGTTTAAGATTTTTCGCTACAATTAGCAGAATAAATATGATTTACTTTTAAAACACAAACTTTTCTAGAAAGTTTAGGTACATTCTAACTTCAATTATCTCTAAAACTATCAAGGAAAACGAATGAAAATTATAAACGTTACTAAAAAATTCATTAAATTTTTCTTTAAAGTGGTACCAATAATACACTGAGAAAAAATTGTGAGTCAACCTGACTCATCGCTTGAGTCACGAGTGGCAAAACTCCAAATTAGAATCTATTTTCTTGATTGACTCTACCTGAGGGAATCTGACTCTGAAATACGAGTCAATATGACTCTAATTTTTGAGTAAAATTCTAGGATGAGTCAAATTGTCTCACATTTTTGAGGAGGTTTTGGGACAAAGTGAAAACACAAATTTTGAGTCAATTTGACTCGTATTTTTTATCAGTGTAGTTCAGCAGATATGAGGACTAGAAATGTCATCAAACACTGATAGAATATCCTGAATACAGGCAGACTCACTTTAAGTCAAAAATCGCACATCTAATTAACTTGGAATTACTCCAATCTTTTCGTTTTCTATTAACAGAAATCAAAAGAACGTTTGCATGGTACACTAGAACTATGCACCATATTTTGTGTGGTTCCTTCAATGTAAATAAAATTGTATAAAAATAATTTTCCGGTACAACTGATTGATGTAAGTAAGCTCGGAGTCAACTCCGCTTTAAGTCGTCCTTTTATAAAAGCGTGGTCTACTTAAAGTGGGTTCTACCTGTACTTTAAAGGGTACTGTAACTAAAAGTTATACTACAAAACAGTTAAAAAAAGTTGATTGTTATTATGCACTTTTGTATTGATTAAATCATTTTATTTCAAATAAAATACAAAATTATTTGAGATAAAAGTACATACTCTATCTTAAATGATTTAGTATGTAATTATTAAGTCTTAATATTTTGTTCGAAATACAATCTTTGAACTAACAAAAACTTATTCAAAAACAAATTATCTGGAAATATTAATAGTAAACTTGTATTTTATAGTTTGATTCCTAAAGTTGTCTAATAAATTATGTAATTATTTTAAAATTATTAGTGTTTGATTATGTATATTTAATGTATTTAATCCTTTTCAAACATCCTTTAGAATAACAAACCATTTTCGATCTCAATTGAAAATAAAAACATAGTTTTATATTTCAGCTCGTTATTTTAATTGGTATCCATGATATCTTCAGGTATCATGGATACCAATTAAAATCTCCAGCTAATATATACAAATAATATTTTAAATTCTTATGTAATCGGAATTGTGAGGTCATGCGATAACTCGTAACTTTCCCTAAATAAAGTACAGGGTTCTCCCCCCATCTTTCACTCATTAAAAAGTCTGCCCCTTCCTTTAAGAGCTCTCATGAGCTTCATAATATGATGCTCATACTCATTATTATTGGATAACTTTTGTCGAGTGGTCAGGAGAGCTGGAGAGCTCAGCTGACGAACTGAGAGCATTTTAAGAGCCCTCCACTAGATGTTGTATAAACTCTTTTCATCGTACAAGTGGTTTAGAAAAGAATAAATAGGGTGAAAATGTGGCACTGATTTTACAACATTTTTTTAGATTTAATTATTACATAATTTTTAAAGTCATTTTGACTCGAATTAAAAATGTAAACCATATATAGATTTCAAATGTTGGGTGAGATGCTATTAATCGGACAGTTTCACATTTTCGAACATGCGATAAAAAATTAAATAATATTTATTATACACTTTTTCCTCGTATGATCGAAAATGTGGAACCGACCGATAACTAGCAACTTACTCCTTAGCATAACAAATCAATTGATACATTGAAACTCCTTATTTATGAATCACTCGAGTAATGAAGGACCTGAGTTATGAAGTATTTTCTATGCTTTAATTAAAGAAAACGATATACGTGATGAATTTCTTGCTAGTTATCCCTCAAAGAGCATAGTTTTCTCCAAGATTCCAATCATAGAAAACTATCAGTGCACCTGAGTTATGAAGTAACCAATACTTCATAACTCACTCTATTTTTTATTACTTGTCTAGCTAGTGGAGAAATGCACTTGACGTTAACACAATTTGTGATGAATTCTGTCAGTCAATTTCCCATAGGTGCTAAATCATGTACATAGGTACGTCTGGAGAGGATTATCGCATGCCATTATGCATATGCTTTAATAATATATAAGAAAGAAAGTATCTAACACGTGCAGGAAACATTGCCCCAATGTTGTAACAACTTTATCCCAATATTGTTACAACATTGCCCCAATACTGTTATTACATTGCCCCAATATTGTAACAACATTGCCCCAATATTGTTACAACATTGCCCCAATATTGTCACAACATTGCCCCAATATTGTTACAACATTGCCCCAATATTATTACAACATTGCCCCAATATTGTTACAACATTGCCCCAATATTGTTACAACATTACCCCTATATTGTGACAATATTGCCACAATATTGTAACAACATTGCCTCAATATTGTTACAACATTGCCCCAATATTATTACAACATTGCCCCAATATTGTTACAACATTACCCCTATATTGTGACAATATTGCCACAATATTGTAACAACATTGCCTCAATATTGTTACAACATTGCCTCAATATTGTTACAACATTATCCCTATATTGTGAAAATATTGCCACAATATTGTAACAACATTGCCTCAATATTGTTACAACATTGTCCCAATATTATTACAACATTGCCTCAATATTGTTACAACATTACCCCTATATTGTGACAATATTGCCACAATATTGTAACAACATTGCCTCAATATTGTTACAACATTGCCTCAATATTGTTACAACATTATCCCTATATTGTGAAAATATTGCCACAATATTGTAACAACATTGCCTCAATATTGTTACAACATTGTCCCAATATTATTACAACATTGCCTCAATATTATCACAAGGTTGCCTTGTGAGATATCCTTCATTGCAAATGTATATGTAGTCAGATAAATCTAAAGATCCAGCCATGAGATATGATCAAAAGGATATATCCGATAATCTAAATGGGTATTTTCGTCGTGCGATGAATCGTACGATTGATCTGTTGGTCGAACGTGCAACACGTTCGATTTGTTGATAGAACGTGTTGATCGGTTAATGCTTCTTGTGGACTCATTTCTACGGCGTGAACTCTAGCGAAGAACTGGACAGGTCTTCAGATAAATCGGATGTGTTTAAATCGACGGAGTTTTCTTTGGTATTTATTTATATTCGCACGTGCCTAGTTTTAACAAGGCAGAATATCTTGATCTACTAAGTCTGTAACCTCTTAGCCATCTCTACCCCTACTATGTAATTATGATCTAAAAGAAGATATATAAATAAGGAAACAAAAACACCAATCATTTCCCCAAATATGTATCGGGTAATTAACCGTTAGATTCTTT